>CAUYPK010041855.1:0-16069 GCA_963574355.1 Loris lydekkerianus
AGGCCACCTCACATTAGAGTTGATAAGTAGAGTCAGCATGTAATTCAAATGAAAAAAATTGCCCCACTAATTATCAAGAAACTATCAAGGGAAAAACAAGTTTATGTCTTATAGAACAATATGGCTTTTAGATGACACATAGAAAGTGGAATTAGTGCAACAGGAAGGAATAAAAGAATATAAGAATAAAGAGAAAAAAGAAGATAAGGACGAAAGGAAGAAGAAAGGAAGGTAAAGAAAGACAATTATAGGTAACTGTATTTTCACAAGGTAAAAAGCAAATTGACCACAATTCTAAACTAGAAAGAAATGTATTGGTCATATTTTTTCACATTAATTGCAGATGATAGATTAGCTCCATAGCATCTGCAGCACATCACCCCTCTGTGGTCCCGAATTTCCAGTCAGGGGTCTTTGAAAGTTACTGCTGAGATCTGTCCTCTTCAGCCTCCTGTACTTTATTATGTCACTAAAACCAGCAGGTCACATTTATTAGTAACAATGTCATGACTGATTTTTACCCATAATGAGCCCTCTTTAGGTTGTGGATATCACAACATAAACATATTAGGAGTATTACACACATACATCAGTGTTGCCCTCAAATGATGTGTTTTGAAGGCAAACACACATCCTAAGTATTGATCTTAGTTTTATAATCTAAGAAGAACTAATTGCCAATTATTAGTAAATTAAATTATTGACTATTTATTCAAGTCAATTATTTCTATTTAAAAAAAAAAAAAATATATATATATATATATATCTCCTGGGTGGAAAGCCTCCTTTCAGAGTTACTCTAGGGTTTGAAGTTAAGTCAGGATTTCATAGCAATCCTGAAAAAAGACAAAATGTCTCAGGAAATGTTTCCATGTCAGCAGCCATGCTGAGACGGTCCACAGAGGATTTCTGAAGATTCTCTAAAGTATATGAGAGAGATAAAATGATTGACACCTTTTCCAATAGAA
This sequence comes from Loris lydekkerianus, assembly GCA_963574355.1. Classification (NCBI taxonomy): domain Eukaryota; kingdom Metazoa; phylum Chordata; class Mammalia; order Primates; family Lorisidae; genus Loris; species Loris lydekkerianus. The sequence continues at coordinate 969 of CAUYPK010041855.1, forward strand.
ATTTTATAAAAATGAGAATAACAATCAGTGATTCCCTAAAATTTGTGCTACAGATTTGAACTAATCTTTACCAGTGCTAATCATGTTTCAGATATTACTGGCATTAGGAAAGTAGGTTGTATTATTCTTACAGCAAGTACTTTACTCTCTTAAGCAAGAGGAGCTACAACATTTTCTAAGATGAGACCTCATTGTAGCAGACTCTTACGCAATGTCATATATATTATGATTTTTTTTTCTATTTTTCTTTGTAAATTTAGATTAAAGTGAAAGGAAGAGTCACTTACCTAAAACCTCACTATAAAACTGTTTCCAAAACTGAAAGTCATAATCCTGGATCCAGAAGTCAAAGAAAACCGAAACCATTGTATTTTTCACTCTTTCCAGAAAGGTCATTCTGTCAGTTAGTCCTATCATAGGGACAGGCACATAGGAAAGTGGAACTTGGAGTTTTCCACACACTCTCTCCATGTAGCCTCCCAGAGATGTTCTAAGCGTGAGCACAAAGGGGACTCCAAGCAATTCAGCCACCAGGTCCCCACATGGCAGCGTGGGGTCTATCACCATTACGTTATAGTTGGATTCCCGCAGCTTTGTCATCAATGTCTGATTGTAGACAACACTCTCACACAGAAGTTTAAAATATCCACTCATTTCAATAAGAAAATCATTCACCTTTATTACTGATTGCCAGGAGGGTAAGCCTGGCAAAACATTAGTAACTAAGTCTAGAAATTTTTTATTTGAATTTCCAGAGAATATTTTGTCAGATGGCAGGGAGACCACCTCAAATTTTAGTGTGGAAGGAGTCTGGTAATCAAGGAGAGTTGTCCAGGGCTGGGTCAACACCGTCACTTCATGGTCCCTCCTGGTGAGCTCCTCTAGGATGCACTTGGTGTTGATCCAGTGGCTCATATCACAGGGCCACACGAGGACCTTCCCGCCGAGCCCACCAGAGCAGAACAGCTGCAAAAGCAGGACCACCAGAGCACAGCATCGGGAAACCATGGCCGTGACTCCTCAGGAGGTCTGCAGGTCTGAGTATCTGCTGAGCAGAGTTGAGAGGAACTTTAGACATGGAAGTTAAAATTTAATTTTTAAGATTAAAGGTCATAGGTTTTTCTCTAAGTAAATATCCATTGAAAGGAATCAAACAAATGCAATGTCTCAGTAAAGTGTTAATTCAGCATTTTAGAACTTAGTAATAAAACACACAGAGTTGAGTCACATTTATTAACTAGATGGGAAATGAAAGAATTAACAAAATTATAGTTAACATTTCACACACAGAAACATACACACCCAAACATACATCCAGTCTACACTAAGTGCAAAGCGCCAGAAGGGTTAGGAGAATACTCGTTCTCTACCCCACATCCGCATGGACCACCTGCTGCTTTAATGATAACACACCGGACACCTTACAGGGAGGGGACACTTGCCCTGTCCCCCGAAAGTTAGTTGTGAGATAGAATCACAGTCAAGACAGATTAATAAAAAGAAGTGTTTATTTACCATAGGAATGGGGAGAGTCACAGAGTGATCACCTAACATTGGGCTACCTGGACTTAGGAAAACAAAGATTAATATTTAACTGCTGGCTGTCAGAATGGTAAAAGTTACAAGGTTTCTTTTTTTTTAATTGTAAGCAATAGATTTAATTTCATCGATGCTTAACAAAAATGTATTACATTTGTAAATGTATTGTACAGCATTTTCTTTGTCTTTCTTTAAATTTCAGATTAATATGAGGGTACAAACAATAGGTTACAATTTTTGTATTTATTATGTGGAGTCCTTTTTCTAGTTGTGCTCCTCACCCAGAAGTTGTGCCATATGCCCCCACATTGTGCCCGTTAGCTGCGGGGCACACCAGTTCCCTCCCTACCCCTCCCTCCCTCTTCCTTCCTTTCCCCCAACTTCAATTGAATTTTTCTCTTATGAGGGCGTATACTAGATTGTCTACTGGCTTCATATTAGTATAGAGTACATTGAATAGTTGCTTTTCCATTCTTGTGATATTTTATCAAAGAGAATGTATTACAATACTATTGAGGATAATATGAAAGATGTAAACTATCTTTTTATAACTGAATAGTATGCCACAGTTTATTAGCCCATTCCTGGATTAATGGGCATTTGGTTTGCTTCCACATTTTGGTGATTATATATTGAGCTGCAATAAACAATTTACTGTAAATTTCCTTAAGATAAAAATAATTTTCTTTTCTTCAGGGTAGATGCCTGGTAATGGGATTGTGGGATCAAAGGAAGGTCTATTTTTAGTTATTTGAGGATTCTCCATACTTCTTTCCAAAGATGCTGAATTAGTTTGCAGTCTCATCAACAGGGTAAAAGTGTTCCCTTCTCTCCTCATTCATGCAAGTCTGCAACTTTGCAACTTTGTGATGTGGGATATTCTCCCTGGGGTCAGGCGATTTCTCAGGGTTGTTTTGGTTTTCATTTCTCTGATGATTAAGAACAGTCAGCATATATTCTTTTTTTGTTCCTTTTATTAAGTCATATACATATAGATCATAAATACATTTATGTATTTGTGGAGTACAATGTGTTGATTTTTTAATACAACGTGGAGCGCTGACATCAAACTAATCAACATAGCTTTCACCTCATTTATTTAATTATTGTGTTAAGACATTTATGTTCTATTGATAGATTTGACTTGTACTCTTGCAATATGCTCTGTGGGTGTGGTCCTAGCATTTACCTTCCCTCTATCAAACCTCCCTCCTCCCCTCCCATCCCTCTTTATTTCTCTCCTTCATCCTGGGATACAGTTCTGATCTACCTTTTAGAAGAAAGTCTGAGTAATTTTAAATTGGTTCATAACAGTACTGAGTACATTGGATATTTTTTCTTCCATTCTTGAGATACTTTACTACGAAGAATATGTTCCAGCTCCATCCATGTAAACATAAAAGAGGTAAAGTCTCCATCTTTTTAAAGGCTGCATAGTATTCCATAGTATATATATACCACAATTTATTAATCCATTCATGGGTCAATGGGCACTTGGGCTTCTTCCATGACTTGGCAATTCTGAATTGAGCTGCAATAAACAATCTGGTGCAAATATCTTTTTTTGCAAAGTGATTTTTGGTCTTTTGGATATACTCCTAGTAGAGGAATTGCAGGATCCAATGGCAGGTCTACTTTTAGAACCCTGAATGTTCTCCAAAGTTCCTTCCAAAAGGAACATATTAGCTTGCATTCCCACCAGCAGTGCAGAAGTGTTCCCTTTCCTCCACATCCACACCAACATCTGTAGCTTTGGGATTTTGAATCCCAATCAAGGCTTCTCTTACTAGAGAAAGATGATATCTCTAAGTGGTTTTGATTTTTATTTCTCTGATGATAAAAGATGATGTGCATTTTTTCATGTGTCTAGAGACCAGGCTCCTGTCTTCTTCAGAGAAGCTTCTGTTCAAGTCTCTTGCCCACAATGAAATAGGATCACTTGTTATTTTCTTATTAATAAGTTTGAGTTCTCTATGTATTCTGGTTATAAGACCTTTGTAAGAAATATAACCTGAAAATGTCCTCTCTCATTCTGAGGGCTGTCTACTTGCTTTACTTACTGTGCTCTTGACAGTGCAGAAGCTTTATAGTCTGATCAGATCACAGTAATGTATTTTTGGCTTTACTTCAATTGCCCAGGTGGTCTTCCTTGTAAAGTGTTCTTCCAGGCCAATTTCTTCAAGTGCTTCCCCTGCACTATCTCCAAGAATCTTTATATTTTCATGTCTTAAGTTTATGTCTTTTATCCAGTCAGAGTCAACTTTTGTTAGAGGTGAAAGGTGTGGGTCTAGTTTCACTCTTCTACAAGTTGCCAATCAATTCACCCAGCACTATTTGTTAAATAGGAAATCTTTTCCCCAATTTATATTTTTGATAGGCTTATAAAAGATCAGATGGCCATAAGTGTCTGGGTTCATCTCCTGGTTCTCAGTTCTGTTCCATACATCTCTCTCTCTCTATTTTTGTGCCAGTACCATGATGTTTTGATCACTGTAGATTTGTAGCATAGTCTGAAATCTAGTAGCATTATTCCGCCTCATTTGTTTTTATTTCTGTGTCTTGGCTATTTGAGGTTTTTTTTCTGTTTCCATATAAAAGGAAGTACTTATTTTTTCTAGATCTTTAATGTATGACAGAGGTGCTTTAATAGGGATTGTATTAAATTTGTATATTGCTTTGGGTAATATGGACATTTTAACAATGTTGATTCTTCCCAGTCATTAGCATGCTGTGTATTTCCACTTGTTAACATCTTCACTATTTCTATTCTTAGAGTTTCATAGTTCTCTTTATAGAGATCTTTCATGTCCTTTGTTAAGTAAACTCCCAGATATTTCATCTTATTTGGCACTACTGTAAAATGAATAGAGTCCTTCACTGTTTTTTCAGCTTGACTATTGTTGGTCTATATAAATGCTACTGATTTGTGAGTATTGCTTTTGTAACCTGAGATGCTGCTGTATTCCTTGATCATGTCTAAGAGTGCTGTAGTTAATTCCCTTGGGTTTTCCAGGTATACAATCATGTCATCTGTGAAGAGTGAAAGTTTGATCTCCTCTGACCCTATATGAATACTCTTGATTGCCTTTTCTTGCCTGATTGCAATGGCTAAGACTTCCATTACAATTTTAAAAAGTACTGAAGATAGTGGTCAACCTTGCCTGGTTTCTCATCTGAGTAGAAATGTTTTCAATTTTACTCCATTCAATATGATATTGGCTGTGGTTTGCTGTGGATGGCCTCTATCAGTTTAAGAAATGCTCCTTCTATACCAATTTTCTTAAGTGTCCTGATCATGAAAGGATGCTGGATGTTATCAAAAGCTTTTTCTGCATCAATTGAGAGAATCATGTGGGCTTTGTTTTTTATTTTGTTTATGTGCTGTATTATAATATACATAGATTTATGTATATTGAACCACCCTTGAGACCCTGGGATAAAACTCACTTGGTCATGGTGTGTAATTTCTTTGATGTGTTGCTGGATTCTGTTTGCTAGGATCTTATTGAATATTTTTGAATCAATCTTCATTAGAGATATTGGTCTATAATTTTGTTTTCTTGTTGGGTCTTTTCCTGGTTTGGGGATCAGGGTGATGTTTGCTTCATAGAATGTGTTGGGAAGTATTCCTTCTTTTTCTACGTTTTTGGAAAGGTTGAATAATATAGGTACTAGTTCCTTTTTAAAAAGTTTGGCAGAATTCTGATGTGAAGCCATCTTGTCCCAGACTTTTCTTTCTACAGAGATTTCATATAGTAGATGCTATTTCAGAACTTGATATAGGTCTGTTCAACATTTCCACTTCTTTCTGGCTAAGTCTGGGAAGGTTGTGTGCTTCCAAGTATTGGTCAATTTCCTTCAAATTTTCATATTTATTTTCTCTTCTTCCTCTTCTTCCTCTTCTTCCTCTTCTTCTTCTTCTTCTCCTTCTCCTTCTCCTTCTCCTTCTCCTTCTCCTTCTCCTTCTCCTTCTCCTTCTCCTTCTCCTTCTCCTTCTCCTTCTCCTTCTCCTTCTCCTTCTCCTTCTCCTTCTCCTTCTCATTCTCCTTCTCCTTCTCCTTCTCTTCTCCTTCTCTTCTCCTTCTCCTTCTCCTTGTCCTTCTTCTTCTTCAGACATATTCTGACTTTTTCACCCTCGGTAGAATGCCATGGTATCACAGCTCACTGCAACCTCCAGCTCTTGGGCTTACACGATTCTCTTGCCTCAGCCTCCTGAGTAGCTGGGACTACAGGAGCCTGCCACAATGCCTGGTTATTTTTTTGTTGCAGTTGGCTGGGGCAACTGTGAACCACCACCTTGGTGTATGGCACCAATGCCCTACTCACTGAGCCACAGGTGCTGCCCTGAGATTTTCATGTTTCTGAGAATAGAGTTCTTTATAATATTCATTAAGGATTTTTTTGAATTTCTGAGGAGACTGTTATTATTTCTCCTCTATCATTTCTGATTGATGAAATTAGAGATTTTACTCTTTTTTTTTTTTCTGGTTAGGTTAGTCAAAGGTTTATCTATTCTATTGACCTTTTCAAAAACCCAGCTTTTTGATTCATTCATCTATTGTATAATTCTTTTGTTTTCAATTTCATTTAATTCTGCTCTAATTTTGGTTATTTCTTTTCTTCTCCTGGGTTTGGGGTTGGAATGTCCTTCTTTTCCAATTTGCTTGAGATGTCCCAATAAGTTTTTAACTTCCTCTCTTTACGTTCTCTTGAGGAAGGCTTGCAATGCTATAAATTTCCCTTTTAGATCTGGCTTTGCAGTATCCCAGAGGTTCTGGTAATTTGTGTCTACATTATATTTTTGTTCCAAAAATTTGGTAATTTCCTTCTTAATCTCATCTATGACCCAGATATCATTCAGCATAAGTTTATTTAGTTTCCATGTTTTTGTATGAGTATGCAGGTTTCTGTCATTACTGAGTCCAACTTTTATTCCATGATGTCCAAGAAAATACAAGGGATAATTTCTATTCTTTTAAATTTGCTGAGGTTAGACTTGTGACCTAAGATGTGATCAATTTTGGAGAATGTTCCATGGGCTGATGAGAAGAATGTATATTCAATATCGTTAGGATTCAATGTTCTGTAGATGCCTGTTAAATCCAATTTTTGAGTGGTTAAGTTTAAGTCTAAAGTCTCTTTGCTTAGCTTTTTATTGGAGGATCTATCCAAAAATGCCAAAGGGGTGTTAAAATCTCCAACTATTGTTTTGCTGGAGGATATCAAGTTGCTCGTGTCTGTTAGGGTCTCTCTTATAAATAGAGAAGCATTCTGGTTGGGCACATAAATGTTAATAATTGAAATCTTGTCATATTAAGTATTTCCTGTAACAAATTGAAGTGACCATCCTTATCTTTTCTTACTTTTGTGGGTTTAAAGCCTATTGTATCTGTGGATAAAATTGCAACACCAGCTTTTTTTCTGATTTCCATTTGCCTGAATTATAGATGTCCATCCCTTCACTCTGAGTCTATATTTATCTTTTAAGGTAAGATGAGATTCTTGTATGCATCAGATATCTGGCCTGAGTTTTGTATCCAGTCAGCCAATCTGTGCCTCTATAGAGGACAATTTAAGCCATTCACATTAATTGAGAGTATTGATAAGCCTGATAAAATTTTGGGTGTCGAGTTTTTTGAAAGTCCAATGGACATTTTTAATCTTTTTGCAGCTGTGGAAGTTGAGATTTGATCAAAAGTTTCTGAGTTTACTTTGGTGATAGAGCATTGTGCTGGTCATTGTGGAGGATGGGTCTGAGAATATCTTGGAGAGATGGTTTAGTTATGCAAATTTCCTCAATATGTGGATGTCATTAATGTATGTAATTTCTCCATCATAAATGAAACTCAGTTTAGCTGGATACATAATCCTGTATTGAAAGTTCTTTTGCTTTAAGAGGTTGAAGGTCGATGAACATCCTCTTTTGGCTTGAAAAGTCAGCAGAGAAATCTGAACTCTTTATAATACTCTTCCCCTTGTAGGTATCATTTTCTTACATCTGGCTGCTTGAAGAATTTTCTCCTTCATGTTGACTTTGGCGAAGTTAATTATAATGTGTCTGGGAGAGGTGTTATTTGGATTCAGTCAAGCTGGGGTTCTGAAACTGTCTGCTAACTGAGTGTCAGTGTCTCTTACCATGTTTGGGAAGTTCTCCTCAATTATCTCTTGGAGTAGAGCATCTGAGCCTTTTGGAACAGCCTTTTCACCTTAAGGAATTTCTATAAAACGAATGTTTGCTTCTTTGGAGTTGTCCCACAGCTCTATGAGAGAATGATCCATTTTTCTCTCCACTTCTCTTCCTCTTTGACCATTTGGGAGAATTCAAAAGCTTTATCTTCAATGTCAGAAATCTTTTCTTCTGCCTGCTCCATTCTGTAACTGAGGGATTCTACTGTATTTTTCATATCTTTGAGGGCTGCAAATTCTTTTATCAATGTGTCAAATTTTTGGTGATTTTGTCTTTGAATTCACTGAATTCTTGGGACAACTTTCTAATTCCAACTTTACTTCCATTCTGTTAATCTTATTTGCCATCCAAATTCTGAACTCGATTTCTGACATCTCAGCCATTTGTTTATGAATGAGGTCTTCTGATGTGTTATTCTTGTCATTTCTTTGGAGGTTTGATCTACTCTGATTATTCATGTTGCCAGAGTTTTCCTGCTGATTATCCCCCATGATTGTTTTTCAGTGTTTGGGTAGATGAGCAGGTAAGGTGAAATTGGACTTAGGGCTCCTGGATTTGTAATTAACCATCCCTTTGCCAAAGAGTTTGGACTGGTGACTGCAGGTTTTCTCCTACTTCTTTGCAAAGGACCCATACAATACTACAGCCTGAGACTCTGGGGGCCTGCTTGGTGTGGTGGAGCTAGGTGTCTCTGTCTTATGTTCAGCTGGTCTCTGTCAAATCCTAGCAAATCAGTGACTCTGGGTTGAAATCTCAGCTGTGGAGAAATACAAACAACTAATTCAACCTGCCCCCCCATTTGCAACAACTGGAAGAGGAAAATCAAACCTTCCCACTACAACACAACCATGGTACCACCTTGGAAGGTTTTCAGGTGATTGACTCAGGTCAAGAGTTCCAAACCAATTGTCCCAGGCAGTACCCACTCTCGAGTGGGGGAATTCAAAAGGTCTCCAGCAACTAGACAGCAGGGACTCCAGCAACTACTGGCAGCTCAAGTGTGGCTCACTCAGGTTCTTTGTGGAGTCAGAAAGGCCCACCCAGCAAATGAGTTAGTCTGGGGAGGCTGGTGTCTCTTTCCACCTGGCACCTCTGTCACACCCAGTCCCTGGTAACCCTGTGGGGCTGTGGCCTAGTTCCCTCCAATGAGAAAATGCGCCAGGTTTGCACCTGCCAGAGTCACAGGGAGATCAATGCTCCTCAGCCAGGCATCCACACTTTGCCATCAGCCGTCAGGGGGAGTTGAAGTCTGACTACCTTGGATGCTTAATGGAAGCTGGGAGTGGCACTCAGTTCCATCCCCATCCTGGCTGATGTTGCAGCCACTTGTATTCTCATGGAATTTGTGATTCTATCTCAGCTGTTCTCCACTGCAAGAGTTCATAGACGCTGAAACTCAGCCCCACCCTTTGCCATCCACTACCACATCTATGCTCCTGGAGCTGGCGTCACTTTTTCTGCTGCATGCTGTGCTGGTGCGGGTGCAATTAGAACTCACAAATGGCTCTCAGTTCCTGTCCCGCCCTGGGATGGTGCTGCTGCCAAGTGCACCCTTGTCATGGCTATGCTACACTGGGGTCTTGTCATCTTGGGCTCTCAAAACCAGCAATTATGATTCAACTCCACCCTGGGTGAATGATGCCTCTGCACGCACATATTGTCACCTCAGTCTTCACCGTGCCCCACCTTTCTCACTGGGCCTGTGTTTCTATCACAGATCTGCTCCACCCAGGGCTTCATCCAGAGTAAAGGCCCTGCCTCCCTCTGGTTGCTAAGAGAGATGGGAAGTGTTTCTCCAAATTACTACCTGTGGTGTGAGCCTTATTGTTCCCACCACCACTGCTGCACTTTGCCATGGGGCCATTTATCTCTCTCCCACTTGGGTTCCTTGCTCCACAGTCCCCACTTTCCACCCATACTGCTGATTCAGCACATATTTGTAGCAGCCCCCACCTTGTCTGAACCTCTAGAGCAGAGATCCTCAAACTGCGACCCACAGGCCACATGAGGCGTGTAATTGTATTTGTTCCCATTTTGTTTTTTTACTTCAAAATAAGATATGTGCAGTGTGCATAGGATTTTGTTCATAGTTTGTTTGTTTTTTTGTTTGTTTTTTTTTAAACTATAGTCTGGCTCTCCAATGGTTTGAGGGACAGTGAACTGGCCTCTTGTTTTAAAAGTTTAAGGACCCCTGCTCTAGAGAAATTGCCCAGGAATATTGACTCTGTGGGAGGCAGTTTGCCAGACCTTGTGGTGTGGGTGGAGGGAAGTGCTGGGAGTTCAGAATTGAGGATAGAATATATGTTCAGTTTTATGTCTGGTGGGAGAATGCTAAGGCATCCAGGTGGGTTCTCTCTGGGAAAGGAGATCTGGTTTTTAGCGGCTCTCTCCCATGGGCTAAAATAAGACGAGATCTGAACTCTGCTTTCTTGTTTGTAGAAAGTTCACTGTGAGCTGTTCTCATGGGGGAGGGGACTCCTGTCCACTTGGTGATGGGTTTTGTAACTATTGTTTGTTTCCTTAGGGTTGCAGCTCACATCGGCAGAGGTGATGTGTATTCTTCAATCTTCTCTCTTGGTTCAGCTCTGAACCATTAGGTTTCTTGAGGAACTTCTGTCCTTTAATTCTCTTTATGGACAGGAGCCTCTGTGTAAAGCTGGCCATCTTGCCTCCTCCCTCCATATTTTCTTATAATTATTTGCCATTCATCAGTCTTCCTCAGAGAAGGTTCTGTTTGTGGTCTCTTGTCCAGTGATAGATGGGATTATTTACTCATTTTTGTTGATTACTTTGAATTTTCTGTTGATTCTAGTTATCAACACTTTGTCAGATTCATAACATGCAAATATCTATTCCTATCTGAAGGTTGTCTACTTGCTTTAATTGTTGTGTCCTTAGCCATGAAGAAGATTTTCAGTTTAATTACGTCCCATTTGTTTATTTTTGTTGTTGCTACAATTGCCACAGAAGTTTTCTTCATAAAATCTTTCCCCAGGTCTACATTCTTCAGAGATTTCACCATTTTTTTTTTCTAGGATTTATATTATTTCATTTCTTAGATTTAAATCTTTTATCCACCTTGAGTTAACAATACTGTTTTCCATCCCTTAACCCTGAGTCTCGATTTGTCCTTCAAGGCCAGGTGCATTTCCTTGAGACAACATATGGATGACTTGTGCTTTTTTAAATACAATCCACCAGTCTATGCCTCTTCAGTGGGGAATTCAAGCAATTTAATTTTACTGGGAGAACTGATAAGTTATGGTGCTGCTCCATTCATCTTACTTTGTGAAAATCCATTGCTTAGTTTTATCCTTTGTGCTCTTGAGGAAACTGTATTTTGTCCTTTAGTTTCTGACCACTTTGCTGGTGGTGTTTTGTGATCATCAATGTAGAGAACAAGTCAAAATATTTCCTATAGAGGTAGTCTTATTGTGGTGAATTTACTTAATGTTTCAATATCAGTAAAATATTTAATTTCTCCACTGAAATTGAAGTTCAGTTTAGCAGAATACAGAATTCTGGGCTAACAAATTTTTTTCTTTAAAAAAGTTAAATTTTTTTTTTTCTTGAAAAGTGTCAACTGAAAAGTCTGCTGTCATTCTGATGAACCTTCCCCTGTCAGTCAATTGGCACTTCCTCCTGGCTGCTTACAGAATTTTCTCTTTTGTCTTGACTTTGAACAGATTAATTACAATGTGTCTTGGAGATGCTCTGTTTTTGTTGAGATAACCCAGGATTCAATATTCCTTTAAAAGTAGCATGTGAGAATCTTTGGCAGTGCTTGAAAATTTTTCATTTGTGATATCCTCCAGTAGGGCTTCAACTCCTTTGAGGAGTTATTCTTCCTCTTAAGGGATTCCTGTAATTTGTATGTTTGAATGCTTTGTGTAGTCCCATCATTCTCTAAGTAATCACTCTGCTGTTTCTGTCTTATTTCTGCCTCTTTAAATGCTTGGGTTACCTCAAAAACCTTATCCTTTAGCTTTGAGATTCTTTCTTCTTCGTGGTCTAACCTGTTATTGATACATTCTATTGTACCTGTAAGTTCTCTGATTTATTTCCTTCTGATATATTGGAGCTTCAATTCCTTAAGCTTTGATATATCTTTTCTAATTTCTTGATATCTTCTGTTCATTATTTTCTCAGTTTTTGTATTTCCTTTTGGTTGTTTTCCACTTTGCCTTTGATTTTCTTCATTTATTTTTCCATGTTCCCATCCCCAAGGGGCAGAGTCCTATAAGATCTATGGAACTGGTGGTGATCAACTGTAGAAAATAAAATTAAAGGTGTTGAGAGTGGCTCAGTGCCCAGAGCACAGTGCTTATAGTGCCAGCCACATACACCAAGGCTGATGGGTTTGAACCCAGTCTGGGCCAGCTAAACAACAGTGATAAGTACAATAAAAAATTGCTGAGCATTGTGGCAGGTTCTTATATTCCCAACTACTTGAGAGGTTGAGGGAAGAGAATTGCTTAAACCTAGGAGTTTGAGATTACTATAATGCCATGGAATTCTACCAAGAATAACATAGTGAGATTCTGTCTCAAAAAAAAAAAAAAAAAAAAAAAGTCAAGAGATAAAACGACAGCACATGCAGAATAGAGTTTTCAAATGTGGGAACACAGGGGACCACTGCTAGTTTGTGGAGTTCCACCAAATAGCCCAGAATGTTTATTTCTGTCAGCTTTTATTGAGAGTATTATCTCATTTATCCCAGAGGGTAAACTGAAGAATGGAACAAAAATATCAGCAGTTTCTTTGAGTAACCATGTTAGTTCTTATTCTATCTATAATTATTAACTTTAAGGGTCTGAGCAGCCTTGAAGAATCAAAATATGAGACTTGTGTAGGAGCAGCCTCCTGTCTGTGGTCACAAACAAAGATTCCTTGGAGGAGGTTAATCCCCACTAGTTCACTTTGAAGCAGACATGATGGCATCAGGCTCCTCTGAAGAATCAGTGGAACAGAAGAATTTTCCTCTGATCATCCCAGAGGCATCTTCCTCTCTTGATTAAGCAACAACCCCTCCTGCCCATATTTCAGAGCTTGAGCTGTTCCCTTTATATCTGCACTGGCCATGATACAAATCCTTACAATGGATATTTGCTTTTACTGTGGACTGGGCAGGGGATGGCCTGGTTGATGTTTCTTTTCAGGACTAGCATGTAGCCTTCTCTATGGCCATTCTTTTCTTCAGATTATTTACAGACCCAACAGGGGTGTTTGTAAGCTGTATCCCTTACTAGAGGTCTGGTACAAGCAAGAACTGCTCATATGAATAATTTAGCTGCTGGTTTAGAAGTAAACTAGCTAAATGTTTTTACTCCACTTTGTTTAGCTTATTTCTTTGTTTAATCCTTTTTCTGGGGTGTTTTTCCTTGCCAATAATGGGGTCTTTGGTTCCCATTCTGCCTGCAGTTTTTTTCCTCCTTATTTTGAATTTTCTTTCTGTCTATTCCATAATTTCTTTATAGGTGAAATTCTCTGTGGTAACTACCATATGATTCCTTGGGGGGCGTGGCTAATCTGTTCTGGTTTTTCATGTTGCCAGAATTTTCTGTTGGTTCCTCCTCATGAATGTTTTCTTCTTGATCACTTCCTTTCCCTAGTTTTTGTCTTTCATTTTCTACTTCACCTTAAATTAGCTTTTTCTCTGTGCTTAGGATAAAAGTGTCCTTTTGGGATAAGGCCAAAATGAAGGGAAGGATATAGAATGAATTTGGAGAAATGAAAGAAAAAAATAAAGAGAGAAAAAGAGCTTAAAGAAATAAATTGGAAAAAAAAAAAGAGAAGAAGAGAGAAAGACAGGTACAGGAATAATAGTGGTCTTCTGCAAGGTGCTTTGATCCATACACAAAATTTCAGGACTGTAGTGGGCTGGGCTGGCTAGGTCTTTGAATTTAGGAGCTCCTTATCTGTCTGAGCAAAAGCAAGACCTCACCTTTAACAAATATAGAAAAAAATAGCAGTATGAGTATGTGACACTGGGAAACTACCAATACAGTCTTTCCAAATCCAAAGCTAGAAAGATACCTAGAACAACAGCTCAAGGCCTCCTTGAGCCAAGCCAATGTCATGGCATCCCAGCTCAAGCCTCAGAGTGAGGTTCTGTCCCATAAATATAATATAGAATGAAATAGAATAAAATAGATCAGAAAAAAACAAAATATAATAATAAAAAGAAATTTAAATTTAAAAAAGAAAATTATATAAAGTATAAAAAGGGGATATCTTACTTGGTTTTTGATAAATTTATGTGGAAATTTGAGAAAAGTAAAAAAAAAACTTTTGCCAGAGGAGATAAAAAAGGAGAGAAATAGAAAGAAAAAAAAAGAAGAAGAAGAAGAAGAAAAGGAGCAGAAAAACCATAGCAGAAATGTAGCACTTATTGAGAAAAGTAAAACTGAAAAAGTAAAAATACAATAAATCGAAACAAAAATTTTTATAAATATATATAATTTTTTATAATTTATATAGATATATAGCAATACATTGCCTAGACACCTATTGGCACTCCAAGAAGATAGGACATAAGAGAAAAAAGTTCTATAATATAATATATTGCCCAGAAACTAGTCAGCACTGTGTTGTTTGGAGATGAAGAGCACTCACTGGTTTTGCTGTATAAGATGGGGGCCAGAAACCACTTTCTAGTTGCCAACAAGACTGGTCCCATCTTTCTGATTTATTTGCCCCCAATCAAAACTTGGTAGCTTCACTAGCATTCAATTCCCGTAATGTTGGGATCCTGAAGCTCTTGCCAGATTTCTTAGGAGGTATGCCATGAACTTCCAAACAGTGCCCTCAACAACAAATTGGCTTTCCTGGGGGTGCTGGGGCCATTCATCTCCCCCCCGAGGCATCTTCCCAATGTCAGCAGGTATGCCAGAGCTGGCTGCACATTTGGACCCTACAACTGTTTCTCCCAAGCAGCCCTCCTACAGTGGTGTGTCTTTACTAGTAGCAGAACTGATGAGAGCTCCACCCCACCTGGTGATTTATTCCTGGATGCCACACAGCATTCAAGTTCACTCTCTCACTTAAGCCCTTCCAAGACAGCTCAAGTAAGCACCTTCTCTGTCTCTAGCCCTTCGTCAGAGGGCTAGATGGCCTCTGCCTGCCCCCAGGCACTTTCCTTCTGTGCCAGTCTTGCACTTCTCCTGACTTCCTCATTAGCTCCTAAAGTCCTCCACTGCCTCTCTGTGGCCCTGGAGTAATGTTTCTGGGCAGAACATCCCAGCCAGAGGTAGCTGGAATCCTCTCTTCCTATTCTCACCAGGAGGGGCTGCTAAAGAGATGTCTCTAGTCTGACATTTTGTTCTGCATCTGTAAGTCACAGGTTTCAAATGGCTCAGACCCTGTCTAAGTCTGG
>CAUYPK010041856.1:0-27947 GCA_963574355.1 Loris lydekkerianus
TCCATCCATGTAAACATGAAAGAGGTAAAGTCTCCATCTTTCTTTAAGACTGCATAATATTCCATGGTGTACATATACCACAATTTATTAATCCATTCGTGGATCGATGGGCACTTGGGTTTTTTTCCATGACTTAGCAATTGTGAATAGGGCTGCAATAAATATTCTGGTACAAATATCTTTGTTGTGACATGATTTTTGGTCTTCTGGATATATACCCAGCATTTATCATTCTTTATATAAGAATGCAATAGGTTTCGGAATCAGGAATTAGAGTAACCAGGTAGATATTACATGATCATCAATTGTTAGGGCAAGTTAGGGTACAAGAATAGCTCAGGTCATTGACACTTCAGCCATGTATGTTGAATTTACTTGTTTGATAGTTATGATACCTTGCTTCATTTCTCCTCATACCATAATAAAATACTAAATAAGCTGTGCGTCGAGTGTGGTAGAACAAAGGTATTCTCAATGCTTAGGTTTATTCAACATATATTTGTATATTTTCCTAACTTCCTGTTTTTAAATTATGAAAATAGTTTTAGAAAAATGTCATGTGACAGTGAATACTAGCAAACAACTAGTTAGTAGTGGAGGATGGATAAGTAAAGGAGATGTCATTACAAGTTTCATTTTATAAATAAACAAACAGATCCGGAGATCAAGGATTTGTTCATGTTTGCAAAGCTGGTAAGTGGCAAAATTGGGTCTCATAGGTCTTCTGATTCCAAATTTTATGGCTTTAAAAAGAGTAGTATAAAATTATTTTTTAAAAAGTAGAGTTCTTAATGGCTATTAAAAGATATAATAGCCATGTAATGAGAACTCTAAACACTTCCGGTGTCTAAAACTTAAATGAAGCGAATGCAAGTAAGGGATGCAGAGGAAACACATTGAAAATACTAAATAATCATTTTACATTGTGAAGGATTACTATAGACCATTGAGAAAAAGCAATAGAAATCAGTCCAACCAAGCATGCAGAAATCAGAAATTAAATCGCTCTTTAGAAACAAGTATAACTAGGAATTGTAAAGATATTTTTAATTTATACATTATAAGTACTAATAACCTTTGAACTCTGCATCATTCTTTTTCCCTTTTCACCATGTTTAAAAGCCAAATTATTTTGGTCATTTTTTCAACATTTGAAATGTGAGCAACGACGACTTTGTCAATATAATGTTATGAAGTTTGTAACTCAAACTTAAGAACGTGAAAGAATCCACTTCTAAACTCCAAATTCCTCCTTGCAGTTTTCTTTTTAGGAGAGGGGGGGTGATTGTTTACTACTGACAATAAGTATCAGCAATAACAGAATTATTTTCAGCAGAACTTGATCTCAGTCCTGATTATCTGACTGATGAGTCACTCTTTGTAATGATGACTGTCTAGCCGGCAGGAACTCTGGACTCCTTCCATCATGTTTCCTGGTGGATGATGGTAAAATTGGAGACAGACAAAGGAAAAATAACAAAGAAATTTATACGCTTGCAGAAGGTCAGATTTTAAGATTCTTCAAATTTTATAAACAACAGAATAAAAGGAGAGGTTATTAGTCTGGTGAAACATGAATGCAGTTACCCATCTGGAGAAATCTGCATTGGTAAATTTATGTTGGGAATTATTGCATGACTCTATAAGCCATAGAGTATATTTTAAAGTCTTTGTCCCTCAATTTCTACATGAAATCAACTATTTAAAGTTAAAAAGGAAACATAACAAAAATAATGTCTTTCCTGTTGTACTTTTCTAAGCTTCTTTGAGATATATGTATGTAACTTGTGTGAATATGATAACATTATAAAAGATGTTTTGTTTCTTTATGTGCTTCTTATCCAGGGATCTTAATTTTTAGTAAGATTATCCATCTTGGGTGGTGCCTGTGGCTACATGAGTAGGGCACTGGCCCCATATACCAAGGGTGGTGGGTTCAAACCTGGCTCTGGCCAAACTGCAACAAAAAAATAGCCGGGCATTGTGATGGGCACCTGTAGTCCCAGCTCCTTGGGAGGCTGAGGCAAGAGAATTGCTAAGCCCAAGAGCTGGAGGTTGCTGTGAGCTGTGATGCTACAGCACCCTACAGAGGGCAACAAGTGAGCTCTGTCTCAGGAAAAAAAAAAGATTATTCATCTCATAAACATACTTCTTTTTGCTTTTTGTATACACTAATAAAATATATTTTACATGTGATTTTTGGTGTATATTTATAGGAAGCAAAGCATAGCTGCAATTGCATTAGCTTGTTACTAGGATGGGTGTTGGAATTGATCCATTTTGAACACTTATCAATTGAAGAAATAATAACATTTAAGAAACTCTGGGGAAAAGAAGAACCTCTGCTGAGATATTATACCCCAACTTCAGGAATGTGAGGAAGACTAGTGTTGAAATTCTAAGAGTTAAAGTCCAGCTGGAAGAAGAGAAGCCTGGTGTATCTAGAGAGAATGAACTGACAGAGCAAAATGGAGTCACCATAGCACGAGGACCGTGTTTGAAATAACCGTGCTGTTATTTAAGTGGACTGGAGAAAGGGTGAGTACACCAGACAAGTCTCTGCACAAAGATTCACAATGGAATGAATTGCCTAGGAAAAGTCAGAATAGTAATCTATCAATAGCTTTTAAAAATTCCTAAGAAAGGTGAGCATAATGGAGTGGGTGGATTTGAAGCATACACAGTGTTTCTTCAGGTGGTGAAATGCTGAACATTTCAATTAAAATCTCAGGAAAGATTTCAATTAAAATCTTTTTAAATTTTTTCAATTAAATTAAAAGATTTCAATTACAAAATTTTCAATTAAATTAAAAGATTTCAAATAAAATCTTTTAAAAACATTTCAATTAAAATCTCAGGAAAGAAAAAAGGGGCTCGTGAACTTGCAGGGTCAAATATAAGGCAATAATAGTAGCATGAACAGTAACTGCATTATACATGTGAGGCACCAAGACAGGTGTTTTATGCACTGTAGCCCTGGGCCCCAGTACTCCTAATGGTTCAGGTGCTTGGCCCACAAACACAGGCTTTGGGGTCCTACAGCATCATCACTGTTGTGACATCACAACTGTCTGTTCCTGGGGGCTAGGGCAACTCCTGATACGTCCTGCCTCTGATTCTGACAGGTCTACCCTCTCCCATCTCTATTTCTGAAACTCTACTCAGTGTATACCCCTTAAGGTCAAGTAATCTTTAATTTCAAGGGGCCACATCTGAGACTAGATTGTGTCTGCAAATAATTTCTTATAAATCTTGATCTCAGAGCTCTGGTACTAGGGAACTCAGTTTTTTCTCTGTTCTTATGATTTCTGCCAAATTTCAGTGAATTCCTCCTTACTGAGATGTGGTCTCCTTTTGCTTTTAGGGCGTTCGTATGTCCTCCTAGAACTAACACTGAAAAAGAACTAAAGTTCAGGGTAAAACTAAAATCAAATCCAGGTAGTCAAATGGTTCAGGAAAGAAGAAAAAATTAAGTAGGGCAAGATCAGGAGTGCTAGGATGACATCTTCAGAAGGACTCCAGCATGGGCTTGGGTCTAGACCAAGGATGCCATTGAAAGCACAAGGTGTTGATGCAAAATAGTACATGCAGCTCCTGCTCTTTGGCCTGCACCCTTATGCATCAGCAGCACACAGATGGCTCAAGGCACACAGTAGTGTAACTGCAGCCTGCAGGAACGTTCAGAAGCCAGCAGGTGCACTCTGTTTCCACAGGGGGTAGGAGCCGAGGGGCTGTGGTTAATGGAAAGGTCTTCCCAGCACATGCAGCAAATCTCCAGGCAAACATGAAAACCCACGCTGTCCATCTGCCTTGGAAAATATTATTCGATGAATATTTAATATTTCATTATTGATACAGTTAGGATCATAGTTTAAAAGCAGAACCAGATTTTGAGGTAGAGATGAGCGTTGATGTAGTGAATTTTTAATGCATTATATTATCACCATCTTTAGACAAGACGACTGTCTTTAGCGACAGCATTTTTATTCTTTTGACACTGTAAGAGCTATTCACTCATTTAGCAAGCTTATGTTGTTATCTGCTGCATGCTGTGTTTGTACTAGGAGTGGAAAGACAAAAAGTTTCCATTCCTGACATCAAAGAATCTTAAATAGAGCAAAGGGAATTTAGAATATAGTAGAATTATTTTTAGATGCAATGCAATGTTTAGGGCAGCATGAGAGATGTCAGTATTTTATGTGAGTCATCAATTTTATGGGGTAGGGAGGGTTAAGAAATTGCCATAGAAAAGGTTATCCTTGAAATGCACCTGAAAAGTGAGTAAAGGACTAAGATACTTCAGGCCAAGGGATGTGGGTGAGCAGACACAAAAATGGTACATAGACAAAGAACTTCAGTTTGAGAAAAAACATTCTGAACATAACATGGTGCATGGACTGAAGAAATGTTAGATTATAGGCAGAAGGAGCCTGGGAATACTGTTTCTATGGGATTGAATAAGGCAGTAGCCAGAAGGCTGAAAATAAGAAAATAGATTGGAAAAATTATTTTGAAAAAGTAGAACCAAGAGGACTTGGTTGTGGATTGCAATAAAGAAGGGTGGGACCTAAGATGTTTTCTAGGTTCCTGGCTACATGACTGAGTAGATGCAGGCCAGTCACTAAAATGGGCAAGCTCAGAAGAACAGCAAACACAGAGATTGGAGCTAGTTTTGAGCTATTTGTAAGTAATTCAGGTAGTAACACAGGCACTGTGGATTACAGAAGAGATGTCGGACCTATAGGCATAGATTTGGGTGTTACTGGCATACAGGTGTTGATGAAGTTACAAGAAAGGATAAGATCACATAGGAGAATGTTGATATTAAAAAGAAACAGGGGAGATTACTTCATGAGGAGGATCCCCTGGGCAATTGAAGCAACACCAGAAATACATTACTGGGATCTGAGCAAACTAAAAAGCTTCTGCACAGCCAAGAAGTAAGTAAAGGAAGCAGACAGCCCTCAGAATGGGAGAGGATATTTGGAGGTAATGCTTATGACAAAGGTTTGATAACCAGAATCCACAGAGAACTCAAATGTATTAATAAGAAAAGAACAAGTAATCCCATTTCATTGTGGACAAGGGACTTGAACAGAAGCTTCTCTGAAGATGATAGGCGCATGGCCTACAGACACATGAAAAAATGCTAATCATCTTTAATCATCAGAGAAACGCAAATCAAACCACTTTGATATATCATCATAAGAGTGATTCACATAACAAAATCCCCAAACTACAGATATAGGCGTGGATGTGGAGAAAAGGGAACACTTTTGCACTGTTGGTAGGAGTGCAAGCTAACACATCCCTTTTGGAAAGAAGTATGGAGAACGTGTAGGGATCTAAAAGTAGACCTGCCATTTGATCCTGCAATCCCTGTACTAATCCCTGTATCCAAAAGACCAGAAATCACTTTATAACAAAATATTTACACCAGATTGTTCATTGCAGCTCAATTTATAATAGCCAAGTCACGGAAGAAGCCAAGTGCCCATCGACCCATGAATGGATTAATACATTGTGGTACGTATACCATAGAATATTATGCAGCCTTAAAAAGATGGAGACTTTACCTCTTTTATGTTTACATGGATGGAGCTGGAACATATCCTACTTAGTAAAGTATCTCAAGAATGGAAGAAAAAATATCCAATGTACTCAGTACTATGATGAAACTAATTTACAATCACACTTTCATATGAAGAACAGATCACAACTATGGCCCAAAATGAAGGAGGGAGGAGGGTGAATGGTGGAATCACACCTATGGTGCACAATGCAAGGGTACATGTTGAATCTATTAGTATGGAGTAGAAATGTCTTAAAACAATAATTAAGTAAACGAGATGAGGTATATATTAACCAGTGTGATGTAAGTGTCCCTAATTCTACGTGATTATCAGCACAATGTATCCCATAAATGCATTAATGTATACATACTGTTGTGCTGATATCACATAAAACAAGATAGGAAACACATAGAAAAATCTATGTGTTTATGATTTTATATATATATATACATATGTGTGTGTGTGTGTGTGTGTGTGTGTGTGTGTGTGTATGTGTGTGTGTAAAATAAATAACCTACAAGGTCACTTCATAGGTTCTAAAAGGCAGGATGGGAGGAAGCCGGCTTTACTTATTCCCAAGTTAAAACAGACCAGAACCAAATTTATAGCACTGAGATTATCAGCAGCAATATCCCCAAACTCAAATATGAGAATAAGACAGTACCCAGGACCATAGAGAAGTAAAAAAATTCAGAGCACATAGTAAAAAGCAATGGACTTCCGTTATCTGCAACATTCCTGCCTAACATCAAATCTGTGGAAAAACTTGCTCAGGAGTCACACTTTCTACATGGGAAAAACTTAGATAAAGGTGGACTCCTACACCAGGATACCTATCCTTGAGCCCATGGGAAGCATCACTTGTACCTGAAGGGAGAAAAATCCCCAAGGATAGCTAGAGACAAAGGGGGAGGCAGGGCCACCATCCTCAGATCTGGAAACTCCATTCTGCAACCTGAAGAGGAGAGAACATTTCCAAACTCATTCTATAAGGCCTGCATTACCCTGACACCCCCAAAAGATAAGGACACAACCGGAAAAGAAAACTATAAGCCTGTATCACCAGTGGACACAGAAGTAAAAATCCTTAGCAATATATTAGCAAATTAAATTCAACAACACATAAGATCATGCCTCTTATGAGAAACCCACTTGGATGGGTTTCATCCAAATGAAAGATGGTTCATTATATACAAATCAATAAATGTGATACCTCACATTAATATATCACAAGAACAAAAAACTGTATAACCATTTCAAGAGATGCTAAAAAAGTATTTGATAAAATTCAAAATCTTTTAATGATAAAAACTCACAACAAACTGGGCACAGGCCTCAAAATAGTAAGTGCCATGCATGACAAACCCACAGCAAATACAATACTGAACAGGGAAAAACTGAAAGTATTTCCTCTTAAGATCTGAAACAGGACAAGGATGCCCACTTTTACTTTCATTCAACCTAATACTGGGATGTCTTAGGCAGGGCCAGGAGGCAAGAGAAAGAAATTGGAAGGAAGTCAAATTAGTCTTTGGTAGATGACATGATCTTATCTTTAAATGTCACCAAAAACCTGTTAGAGCTGATAAAAAATTCAGTGAAATTGCAAGATACAAAAATCAACATAAAAAAATCAGTAGCATTTATGTATGAGGTTGGACAATTAAGTTCACGAACTCATTCTAGAATAAGTGCTACATTAAAAAAAAAAAGAAAAAAGCGCTACCTATCTCATTGCTGAGCATCACTACAGTCACCTTGAAAGTACTTCCCTTGGAAAGCTATGCCCTGATAACAGAGCCTAGTCCATTCATCAAAAGCACTTTTTCTAAGATGAGTCTGCCAACTTAATTGTTTGACCTGTACGCCAACAGCAAACAATCTCAAAATCAAGAAAGCAATCCATTTACAATAGTTACAACAAAGAATATAAAATAGTTAGAAATATAAAATATACAAGAGTATAAAATTAATCTCATTAAAGTGAAAAATCTATACAACAAAACTATAAAATGCTGATGAAAAAAATTGAAGAGGATACAAAAAATGGAAAGATAGTACATATTCATGGTTTAGAAGAATTATTATTAAAATGCCCAAACTACCCAAAGCAATTTACAAATTAAATGTAATCACTATCCAAATACCAATGACATTCTTCAAAGAAATACAAAAGGCAATCCTAAAATGTATATAGAATCACAAAAACTCCCAAATAGCCGAAGAAATACTGAGCTACTTGACTTCAAAATTTACTACAAAGCCATCTATCCAAATCAGCAGGGTACTGGAATAAAAAGAAGACACAAAGACCAAAGGAACAAGTCAAAGAACCCAGACATAAATCTCTACATTTAAAGGCACCTCATTTTCAACAAACATGCCAAGAACATAAAATGGAGAAAAGACAGTCTCTTCAATAAATGTTGCTAAGAAACTGGATAACCATGTGCAAAAGAATGAAACTAGATCCCGATCCCTACCCATACACAAAAAATCAGATAAAAATGGATGAAAGACTTCAATCTAAGACCTAAAACTACGAAACTACTAGAAGAAAATATTGAGGAAACACTCCAGAAAATTAATCTTGGCAAAGAATTTTGTGTAAGACCTCAAAAGACAACAAAAGCAAAAATAGACAAATGGAATAAAAAGCTTCTTTACAGCAAAGGAAATAATTAACAAAGTGAAGAGACAAACTACAGAATGGGAGAAAATATTTGCAAACTATCCATCTAGCAAAGGGATAATAACCTGAGTATATAAGAAACTCAATAGCAAAAATCAAAAAGACCTCCGAATCAAGTTGTAAAATGGGAAAAAGGTATAAACATTTCTCAAAAGAAGACACATAAATGACCAACAGTTATAGGAAAAAATGCTCAACATTACTAATCTTCAGAGAAATGCAAATCAAAACCCCAGAGAACTGTCATCTCACTCCAGTTAAAATGGCTTTTATGCAAGACAGGGAATAACAGTCGCTGATAAGGGTGTAAAGAAAGAACACTTTGATATGGTTGGTGGGAACGTAATTAGTACAGCCACTACAGAGAACTGTACGCAGGCTCCTCAAAAAACTAAAAATAGAACTACATATGATCCACCAATTCCACTACTATGTATATATAGAAAAGGAAAAAAATCAATACATTGAAGATATATGTACACTTCCATGTTGACTGAAGCCCTATTCATAGCAGCCAAAATATGGAATCAACTTAAGCACCATCAATGGATAAATGAATAATGTGGTATATATTCACTATGGAATACTAACAAGTCACAAAAAGGAATGAAATCCTGCCATTTGCTGCAACAGGGATGAAACTGGAGGTCATTGTGTTAAGCCAAGAAAAAACCTACAAATATCATATGATCTCATTCATATATGGAAGCCAAAAAAGTGCATCTCATGAAGATAGAAAGTACATTGGTGGATTAATGGTTACCAATGTCTGGAAGGGTAATGGTGGGTGGGTGGGGGGGTGAAGACAGGTTGATTAATTAATGGTTACAAATATACAATTAGATAAAAGAAGACCTAGTGGTCGATAGATCTACAGGGTAACTACAGTTAACAATAATGTATTGTGCATTTAAAATAGCTACAAGAGAATAATCCGAATAGTCCTGGCAGAAATATTTAATGTGATGATATCATAATTACTCTGATTTGATCAGTACACATTATATGAATATATCAGGTTATTACATGTACCCTAAAAATATGTACATATATTATATTCCAATTTTAAAACATCAGAATTAACCCACAAGTCAAAAAGAAAGTCTCAAGAGAAATTTTTAAGTATTTTGATTCAAATAAACATTAAAATACAATATATAAAAAATGCGTAGAATACAACTAAAGCAGTTTTTAGAGGCATTATATATAATAAAACAAAGAATAAAGACAATAATCTGAAAATTTTTTAATTAAAAATAAAAAATAAATTTTAAAAAAGAAAGAAAAAATGATTAAAAAAATATAGATTTAAGGCTCAGCGACTGTAGCTCAGAAGCTAGGGTGCCGGCCACATACACCTGGGCTGGCAGTTCCAACCCAGCCCTGGCCTGCCAAAACAACAATGACAACTACAACAAAAAAATAGCTGGGTGTTGTGGCGGGAGCCTATAGTCCCAGCTACTTAGGAGGCTGAGGCAAGAGAATCACTTAAGCCCAAGAGTTTGAGGTTACTGTGAGCTGTGATGCCACAGCACTCTACCCATGGCAACATAGTGAGACTCTGTTTCAAAAAAAAAAAAAAAAAAAGAAAGAAAGAAAGAAAAGAATATAGACTTAAACTCAGTAACGTAAGAACCACCAGAAGAAACTTGATTTACATGAAGAAACTAACCCTAAGCTAGGCAAAGAAAAGAAATAATGAATATTAGAAATACATAACGTTAACATAAAAATAAAATACAAGACCACAGTGAATTTCTTCCAGGAAACAAAGAAAAGAACACTTCCCAACTCATTCTATAAGGCCTATAATAACCCAACACCATTACAAGACAACCATGTCCAAGAAAATCAAACTAGAGCTTACTATCTCTCAGAATCATGGATGTAAAAACCCTGAAGAAAATATAACCAAATCAATCCAGCAACATATGAAAAGCATAATACATCAAAAGTAAATGAAGTTCATCTAATAAAACCAAGGCTATCTCGACATTTGAGTATCAATGTAATTTATTAATACCATATTAATAAACTGAACAAGAAAAATTTTCTGATTATCTCAAGAAATGCAGAAAAGGTATTTACAACATTCAGCATACATTGATAATAAAAATTCCCAACAAACTAAGAATAGAGAATTTCCTTAATAAAGCTCACCTTAACAAAAAAATAAAAAACTTTGCATCTAATGTAATATTTAATAGTCAAAGACCAAATACTTTCCTCCAAGAAACAGGAAATGACATCTTTTCTCACCACTCCCATTCAACTCTGATTAGAAGTCCTAATCATTACAATGTTAGAAAAATAAATGGCAAAAACATTGAAAAACTGTAGCTCAGTGAGTAGGGCACTGGCCCCGGCCACGCTGCAACAAAAAATAGCCAGGCGTTGTGGCAGCATCTGTAGTCCCAGCTACTCAGGAGGCTGAGGCAAGAGAATCAACTAAGCCAAAGAGCTGGAGGTTGCTGTCTACCAAGGGCGAAAAAATAAGACTCTGTCTCTAAAAATAAAAGAAAGAAAGAAAGAAAAAAAAAGAAAAACACTAACAAAATAAAGGATATATAAATAGAGAGATACCATTTTCATCAATGAAAAACTCAATTTTAAGATGTTAATTCTCACAAATACAATGTACATATTCAATATAATCTCAATCAAAATGTCTGGATATTTTGTAGATACAGATGATCTGATTTTAAACTTCACACGAAGAGGGGAAGAAACTGTAGATTAATAAACACAATTCTGCAAAAGAATAACTAAGTTGGAGGACTCATATGACTCAATCTCAAGGCTTATAAAACTATAGTAATTAAACAGTGTGGTATTGATGTTAAGGACAGACATACAGATCAACAGCATAGAAAAGGAGAGTCCAAAATAGATCCATACAAATAGAGTCAATTATATTTTATAAGGGGATAAAGGAAATTTAAAGGAAGATAGTGTTTTAAACAAATGCTGTTAAAACAATTGGACATTCATATGCAGAAAGAAACCTCAACAGACAACTCACAAGTTACACAAAAATTAACTCAAATGGATCCTAAACCTAAAAGTAAAACATAACCTTATAAAATTCTAGAAGAAAATCTGCATGATCTTGAGAATGGTGACATTTTTAGATAAAACACCAAACATATATTCCATAAAACAAAAAAGTTGATGAAATTGACTTCACCAAAATTAAAAACTTTTGCTCTGCAAAAAAAAGCAATGTTAAGAGGATAAGATGATCCATGGACTGGTAGAATATGTTTGCAAATCACATATTTGACAAATGACTGGTATCCAGAACATACAAAGAATTCTTAAAACTCAACTAAGAAATAGACAGTTCACCAAAAATATACAGATGGCAAAATAATGCCCCAAAAGTTACTCAACTTCATTAGTCATTAGGAAATGCAAATTCAAACCATAATAAGACACCGGTGCATACCTACTGGAATGACTACAATCCAAAAACTGACACTGACAAATCATAGTTAAGATTTAGAACAGCAAAACTCTCTCTTCTGACTAGGGCATAATAAGCCTTGGCCTCCAAAAGTGCTGGGAGTTCCAGGTGTTAGCTACTGTGTCCAGCTGTCTGTTACTGTATTTTAGTTAGAATACAACTTTCATATGCCTGTTGGCCATTGCCACAGCATTTCTCCCAGGTCCCAATAGGCCACAGACAAAGGGTTGGCAATCATAGTCATAAGGAATTAAAGAATTATAAACATAATATCCTCAGGACAAAATCTCAATATATTTTTTCACATAAAATTCACATTTGTTATGTTAAAGATCTTAAATAACTATTATGTAAATCTAGTAAGAATTTTTTTCTTTTTGTTTTTTTTCATAATTTCTTTTTCTATAGGCAAAATAATCTTGGTAAAAAAACCAAGCATGTACCTGAATATAATGGCGAAAAACATACAGAATTTCCCCATTTTGTGCTTTTTCGGACAATACTTTGTGAAATGCACTAAATGCTCTGGTACCCATTTCTGCATAGAGAATAATCACTGGTACGTTCTCTTTGTTTGTAGGAAATTTATGATCTCCTTTAAACAGATAAGGTCTGGGCCTAAAATAAAAACAAAACCAAGTATTAAAAGAATTGAAAGTCAATAGCATATCCAAAATACATCATGACACTTTATAATTTCTACTTATCAAGCAATTCACAATACATAAAATCACAGAAAAAAAAACTTAATTTCTTGTGGTGAATTTGTGCATATAACTTTTACTATATGACAGAAAAGAAACAAAAGAATTTGGTTAACCTAAAATTGAATATTAAAAACATTTTCCAAAAAGGTTCATTATCTTTAAATAAGACCATAGAATGGCTACATAATTTTAATGAAATAAAAGTTATATTTTAATTAGAAAGATATAATTTTTTATTATAGCTCTTATTTCCTGATAAAAAGCTCCAAATACTAAAAGAAAAAGCAAAGGCACTACATGATGCAAGGTATACAACTTAGATAAGGCAGGTATACTGGAGGTTACAATCCTCCAATATAATCAAAGAAACCAGGAATCCTATGGTTTAGCCCTATCAAAAACAGAATTTAACCGACATCATCTTATTTACCAGGAACAGAGGGAGGAATTCAAAGAAAGAAATTCAAAATTAATACAAGTTCTTAAACATACTGAAGTTTGTCACTTTCTATTGACTCCCTCATAGTCATAGTGGTTTCATAGAGTAGCTCTATAGAGAATTCTCTTTCATTTATTACAGTGATTCTCAACCTGTGGGGTGCAACCCCTTTATAACAATGAAAGTACATCCTGCGTATCAGATATTTACATTACAATTCATAACAGTAGCAAAATTACAGTTATGAAGTAGCAACAAAAATAATTTTAAGGTTGGGGGTCACCACAATATGAGGAACTGTATTAAAGGCAGTTAGGAAGGTTGAGATCCACTGACTTACTAACTCATCACTTTACCAAATTTCATAGCATTCCAGGGAGGAGGGGGATGGGGCAATTGGAGGGGGTTTGGTGTGTCATCACCTAATGGGCACACCTATACGGCACTATCTCCTGGTGAAGGGCTCAACTACAACTTGGACTTTACCTAACATATGCAAACACAGCATGTTTATACCATATATTATGTTTATTATAGTAATTTCTACACAAAGAAAATCATTTTATAGGGAAAAAAGATACTCTATTATTTTCTAATTCCTCCACAGTTCCTAAAATATTAACCTATGAATAGTAAGAATTAAAATTGTCAATACTGAAAATTAAAATGGAAATTGACTGCTTTAAGAAATAAATTCAAAAATAATATTCCATTGCTTATCTTAGCTAAATAAAAACTTCTGATGACAACCACTGTGTTGTACCATGCTATATATAAACATTCCTTTAATATTCATCATAGTTTTTTAGAGACAGACTTTCTACAGTAAATTATGGTAACTAAGGTAATTATATATTCATTTTTCTGATATGACTCATAACTTGTACATGTGCAGATTGCATTTTCTAAAAGAGAAACTTAAATTTTTGTTTTGTTTAATATTACAGGCTAAGGCTTGATAATGGAAATACATTCTTATGTGAAGAATGGCTTAATATTACTGACTTACTTTAAAATCAACCAAGTAATAAAATTACTAACAGAAGAATCTGAAAGATTTCCACTATCTTCACAAACATCCACTATTTGTGACATTACTATTAACATAGAGTACTGTGTTTATTTCTAATTTGTAAAATTGTATTATCCAAGCATCTTACCTTACAGTAGTTTACAGTTTGGCTCTTAACAGTATGTACATGCTTTTGCTTTTTATTTAACTTTTTATTAAAATATAAAAACTTTATATATTCATCTACTTTTATTTAATGATTGATATTTAACACAAGATATAGTTTTAAAAATATTACTGTCAGTGTCTGGATATTTGAAGCACAAAACAAATAGAATTTTAATAACCCTAAATAGGATTTCACTTCACTATTAATTTCTTCTGCAACAGATGAAGAGACGAATGTACAAGACAATAGAAATAAATGTTGCCATTCTTCATAGGATGCTATTAAGAAATGCTAAAAAAGAAAAATCATACTTCACATTTGAAAAAGATTCTTAAATTGGATGAAACTTTTAAAATCATCCTCATAAATTTTAACTAAAATCTTAGAACTCGAATGCCATGGATTTATCAGCTGAGTTACCATTGAATACTGATTTTATTAAATATTAGAGGACTATCTTTAATATATAGAGTATCATACATTTTAATATTAGCCTGAGAGTCTTTCTTTAAAGAATTTACTATCACTGAAAATTGGAAAGGCTGCTAATGAAACAATGCTAGTAGATAAATCCTGACATTAAATATAAAAGGAAAAATAACAAGAAATGTAATAGATTTTCCAGAGACAAGGGCAAGAGCTCTCTACCATTTGTTCATGGATCTGTAATAGAAGCTTCCTTCCTCATATCCATAGACATATATCTTTCAAAGTTTGCTTCTATGATTAAAGAGCTGCTTGGATTTATCATAGGCAGAAAAATTACACTGAAAGAAGATGACTACATAAAAGGAGAACAATCTTTAATAATTCAGTAGATTACATTTAAAAATAGCAAATTTCATTTACTGAATTGACTAAGTTTACAGAAGAAAATGGTATAATACAAATTAGCATTGGTTAAATTTCAGCAATGGCATATAAAACTTTAGCTTTTTGAAGAACAATTTTGAAGTACAGTACTAATTTTAACTGTATACATGTACTAACTAGTGATTCTAGTTCTAGAAATTTATCTAAGAAAATATTTAAGATAACTGCACAAAGATGTATTCACGGGGAAGTACAACTAGATACTGTTTATAAAAGAAGATAACCAGACTACCTATATATCCACCATGAGTGAGATAATTAAATGTACTTGCTTATCTCATTATTGTATCATTTATTCAACAATATTTTTAAGTATCTACTATGGGTCAGGTAGAAATACAATGAACAATATATATGGATCTTGCACCACAATGACAAGGCGTCCCCATATTTTAACTTATTTACATGTAATGATACATAATTTAGTGAGGGAAGATTCTAAGACATTTTTTCTACCATTTGTTCCAGTATAAACCCAGGTTGGTTAAAAAAAGAATCTATTTATATATGAATATATGCATTAAAAAACAAAGAAAGAACATATTAAAATATTAACAGAATTAAGAGTCATTTTCCCTTCCTAGTTTGCATTTTTCTATAATATTTAAATTCCTTTATGATGACCATCTAGGATTTGGAAAACATACTTTTTCATTTTGAACTAAGTTTTACAACACAAAAAAGAGGGTCATGCTAAAGTGAAGTGGCATTTGGAGAATGGTCAGTCCCTGACATAAAATTTATGGCATCTCCAAAAATATTTACAAATATGCATAGAAAGACAAAAATTCTTTATGAAGCTAAAAATTTTAAATTTAAATTTGGAGCAAAATCTATTAACTATAAAATCGATGTCATTCAACTTAGAATTGTAACTGATAGTCTACCTTTCATTTAAAATAGAGCAACATGCTAGACAAAAAGAATGGTAGAATGATTCTTCATCTCTCTCTCTTACTTCCTGTTTTATGATTCAAAGAGTCATAGTCTGGATCCACCCCCAAACTTCATAGACATGTTTCTAAAATGTGAGTTACAAATCTGAGAGAAAGTGACAGCAATCATCACCATCATAAATGAGTATTATTTTTTCCTATCCCTCCCTTTCCAACAAAAAAACTACTATTAAGAAATAAGCATCATAGGAAACTGGGGCAATCAAAATAGTATATAGTAAAGAAAGGCAACTCTGATGATCAGAACATGTTATGATTGAAAAAAAGAAAAGTCAGAAGAAAATATAATTAATGTAAAAAGTAATAAATTAGAACCAAAAAATCAGTTGGTTCTATTATATCTTTATAATAGAAGATTTTATATCTTTAAAAAAAGATATAAATCTAATCTGAAAAAAAAACTGAAGAAAATTTAGGAATGAGAAACATACCTACAGAGAAAGAAAAAAATTAAAATACTTAGATTATTAGAAATACATGTGGATATACATTATGTACTCAAATAAGAAAAAACACTATTGATCTATAAAGGTAAGGTATCATAAACCAAGGATACACGCCTAAGGTTCATAAAAGGAAAAAAGGTACTAACTTAATGCTAGATATATAGAGACAGAGAGAGAGGGGATGTCTGTAAGCCCTCAGAATTATTAAATTCTACTTACAAACTAGCAAGTTAGCTTTTTACTGTTTCATGGGCTCTGGAAGACAGAGAAGACTCCTGGGTCAGAAACAAAGAACTACTTGTAGCATAGCAGGCAGCAGGAGCATTAGTATATTTACATGGGTTTGGGCTGAAGCAAGATGTACCTCACAGGAATTCTATAGAGGGAGTGGGTATGCATACTATCTTATTGATTTTGCTCAAAGAGCCACCAGGCAAACAATCAAGGTAAAATGCACAATGGGAAGTTATAGTAATCGGAGAACACAGTCCAACACACGTGGCACACTTGAGCAGGCCAGCCAGTGCAGGGTGATAAGAGATGGGAGAGATGTGCAGATTTACAGCAAAAACAAGAAGCAGAACTTGAACTGCTTCATGAGCAGCTTTCAGAGCTTCATGAGGCCCTAGGCTCAAAACTAGCATGAGTTAAATACAGCTCACATGGCAGTTAATGTGTTCAAACTTGGTAAGATCCATTCATTATGTCTCCACTCTTAGCCACTGTAAGAGGATTTGGTGAGCAATGGTTACTTCAATGATCTAGGTTCTATCTTTCTAGCAATACAATGCAGGGAAAATGGACCAAAATTAAAGTTTGAATTTCACAAGCCCTCTTTTAGCTAGCTACCATATGAAGGCTATACCAAAATACCAACCACGTTGATCTGAGTTGGCTGTTGTGGGGGAAGAGAGATCCATCAAAATGCCCAACAATGGTCAATGTGGAATCCTGAATTTTCAAAATAGGTCTACATAACTTCCTACCTCTTTCTTCCTGATCATTTCATAGGAGATGGCCAAGAGATGAATATTTCTGAGGATGGTCACTTTTGAGATTTAATTACCCTTCTAAGGTATAGGATCCAGGAGGAGTTGAGAGAGACAGAGTCAAATCTTTCAAAATTTATTTTTAGGAAGACCATTCCAGTGTTCACAAAACCAGATACTTGTGGATGGCAGACAACATGGACTGTCCACTGAATACTTTTGACTACTGACCTAGTGTTGGTGGCTTTAGTGAAATAATGTGCAATAATGTGTAGATGATCTGGAAATCCAGAAATAGTAAGTTTAGTTTCATGGACCACAGTGGTGTGGCAAGAGTTAGCTGACTTGACTTAAATAGTAAATGTATCCTAAAAAAGTTATCAATAGCAACAAGGTACCAAGGGTGACACTGAGAGTGAAGACAAAGGTCTAACATAGTCAATTTTCCAGAAGTGGGTACGGTCTCAACGTGGTCTCATTCACTAGGCAACAGAGATGCCAGATATTTCTATGGTAGCTTTTATATCGGAAACATTTCGTTTTTTACTGTGCTACCAGTCTATAATGGTGATGTTCTTCCACTTCCTATGTGATGATGGATCCAGACAGCAATGGAAGTAACTGGGGTGCTACACTCTTGATAATCAGCTTGTCTCCATCAGACTCATAAGGGAATAGGTGCATCTACAGTAGTAAACCAGACTTTCAGATGGGCAGCTATGATTTATTTTCACAGCGTATAAGCCCCAAAGTGAGGTACTTTTCATCTGTCAGTTTCCCAAGTGGCAGACCAGACAGATAGGGACTGGCAATAGCTCAAGAGTCACCATAAATGTAGCAAGTTTCAGCAAAGGGAGAAGATGAAGGCCTTGAGTTCTGTCCAGAGGGTAGAGTGACTATTTCACAGCTTTTGGATTTGCAAAGTTTGTGCTTGGCTGAATGGTAAGTAGAAGCAGCCTAAAGAGATACCACGAGCTTTTAACTTAGCTTGAACATGTTAGTAACCTGTCCCAGGCATTTAGGGAACCATTGTGAACTGAGGGACCCACTGAGCCAGTGACTGTACTTCAGGTACTAGAAAGGGGCATTTACCATATATACTAGAGTATAAGCCGAGTTTTTTCAGCACAAAATTTGTGCCGAAAACCCCAAACTCGGCACAAATTTTGTGCCAAAAAAACTCGGCTTATACTCGAGTATATACGATAGTTTGCCATGATAAAGGTAGCTGCCACATTTTCATGGATACTTGAGATCATGCTAGGGCCAAACAGCTGTGCTTTTGAATGTACATTTGACCAAAGAGAGAATTACTGGGTCCTTTATACCTTTATAGGCATTGAGTCATACTTGATCTATGCCAAAATGTAAATGTTAGATGGCAGAGTCACAAGGCATCTATGGGTCAGGCATTCAGGTTCAGTAAGATCCTAGCAGAGTCTTAAGAGCTGCTCATTATAAAGAGAGATGGTGTACCTGGTGTCTCAGTCAGGCAGGTGACATTATTGTATTGGAAACAGCCTCTCTGAGTAGTTCAGCAGCTATGAAATCTGTAACTAAAGTTGTGACTGTCATTTCTCCTCCTGGGATTCTTTGCTGTTTCTGTTGGACCACCTGGGAGTAATAGTCCATGTGGTAGTCCTTGAGTGAATCTCCATCTGGGCTTCACTAGCATTCACAGAGTATAAGTATGTAAAATACAAATACCCATTATTTATTCAGATGTGGGAGCCAAAAAAAACAACAGGCATTTAAATCAGGCCAGTCCAGTTTCAGTGTCCTTTCTTTTAGGAACACAGATGAAAGAGTGCATGTCAGGGGCTATAGCACAATTATAAGGAGACTGCTATCACATACAAAGGTGCAAGGACAAAGAGGTAGGTGGTAAGCAATGGGAAAGAAATTAAGTTTTGACATTTTTTTCTTCTCAAGCCATGGTGCTCTTGTTCTACCTCTTCCAGAAAGCTATGTGTCTATCACCATCTGTCTTTGACAGTCTCCAAAACTATCAAGAACTATAAAAAAATGTAAGGTTTGATCTTACTTGATTTACAAACTACTAAGTTAGCCTTTTGCTATTTCATGGATTCTGACAGAAGACAGAAGACTCTGGGGTCAAAGACAAAGGACTTTATCGCTCATGGCACAGCCAGGAGCATGAGCATTATGCTTGATCTCCAAATCCCACAGGAGGTAACAAAATATGGACTGAGATGGACACTGCACTAACAGTGGGTGTGTGTTTCAGCTGAGGAACACTGGGCTTGGGAAACTGTTGTTTTATAGCAAACACTAAAATAAGCCTATTTCCTCTCTTATCCCCAAAGGGAAACATCATCTTATTCCTCAAGGTCCCTGCTGCAAACACAGGTAAAGAATTGGTAGGGCCTCACAGTTTTCACTGGTCAGACCAAGAAAGAACATGTAAGGATTCAAGGGGCTCATGGTGAAGGTTGCCTTTCCCAATAGCTTGAGGTTAATTTTTTTGTAATCTTCAAGATAAATTAATTTCTGTTAAAATTATAAAATTTGGCATCAGAAATTAGTGATAATAGTAAAAATTATCAAAAATTCTTATTTAAAATGCATTAGAAAAAGAAAAAAATACACTAG
Organism: Loris lydekkerianus; assembly: GCA_963574355.1. NCBI lineage: Eukaryota > Metazoa > Chordata > Mammalia > Primates > Lorisidae > Loris > Loris lydekkerianus. The sequence goes on from CAUYPK010041856.1 coordinate 19,936, forward strand.
TGATGACAATTTTATAGTCAGTCTCTTAATGATATAAAGAAATAGATAATTTTTACTCTGTATTAACTCATCCAGAGTAAGAATAATGTGGCTACCTAATTCAATATATGAAGCTAAAATGACTCTGATAAAAAGTTCAAGATGTCAAATTTAAATAAATGTATAGTTAATTTCATTTATTAAAACAAACCCATTAAAACAAAACCAAGGCAATCTTAACTGGAAATAAAATAAAAATACTCATTATTACTTTTATATTGCAAAGAGGGTATAATATTTTATAATACATCAATATATTCAGTGAGAAAAATTTTGTATCTATTTCAACAGATGAAAAAATTGATATAGCAATTATTTTATTTTAACTTTTAAAAGAAATTATGAACAAAGAGACACACTATTTTATTTGATTAGAGATTCAATAATAAACATATAAATTCTTCCTAAATTAACCAATAAGTTTTACATAATTTTAGTGAAACCCTACTAGGCATTTTTGAGGAGACAGTCTCAGTGGGTGAAGAGGATTCTAATGTTAATTTAAAAGCATTAACATGTACAAGGAACTAAGAAATTTTCAAGGAAAAAACAGCAGCAATGAAAAAGAAATTGACTTGTCAGACATGGGAATATGCTATAAAGCACTAATTATTAAAACACTATGGGCAGATAGCACATACCACCTCCATGAAGAAGAACTATAATAAATAGACATTGACATTTGACCAACCAGTCTAGGAGAGAATGCTAGGAATAATGAGAAAAAATGATGAGACACACCAAAAGTAAATAAAGGGAGGGTTTGAGGCACTTAACTAAGCCGGGGACTGGCTGAGAGCTGGAGAAGCTCCTGGATGTGGGATAACAGTAATAGAGAAATCCTTAGGGCTTTACACTGTGAAATAAGCTTTTACAATCTTGGCTATGAGAGAACTCCTTGACTCATGTGGGCCTTGGGCCTAATATAGGGAACTGCCTAGAGACTGCAAAGAGACGTTGCTCCAGAAAGGGAAACCATGCAGAATCCCAAAGGCATCCAAGACTAGAGCATCTCCAGATGCGCACCATTCTGAAGACCTAGATATTGTGGAGCTATAGAATCAACTTTTGCCACTGCCCTGCTCTGAGGAGGGAGAGGGCAGACTGGAGTTCCCACCCAGCCCTGGGAAGGCTTTTACCTACTGAAGGATGCTGTTGAGACAGACACATGAGCAAACTCCATTTCCCAAAGCTTCCTGCCCATTCAACTTGCCTGGTCACAGACCCAAGGCAACATTTTGAGAGTTTAAGGCTAGACTTGCACTCCACTATTGGGCCGAAGGTGATCTGGCTGAAGCTATAACCTAGCTAGAGAAGTACACAAAAGACCAAATTCTTCTAAGCACACTTAGGATCATGCCCACTGCCTTTCTATTGATAATAGCAGAACTGGAGACTAGCCTCTCCACCCATCACATCTACCAGCAACACCAACATGGACTGTTTGGGTCCTTGTAGGTTGTTCTGCTGGAGCTACTGTTATCACCCATATGATACCAGTTTCTCAGGGCCTGAGAACCTGCCCATGTACACACTCACTGCTCCCACTACTAGCTTCTCAGAAAATCACTTGAAGGCCCAATTGGCCCTCCAAGATACACTAACATCAGTGCCAGCATAAGCTGCTCTTGGGGCTAAAAACAGGCACACTCAGCCCACTGCTGCTATCATGGGGGACAAAAGACTGCCTCAGATGGTCATCTAAGCCCCCAGCAAAACTTCTCCACAGCCTCAACTAATAATGATAGCCTAAGCCACTGAGGAAATCACAGATACCAATGACACTGTATACTGCCAAAGAAATCATTCTACCACAGGTACCCAAAATCAAGGCCAAAGTGTACTCAACCAACAGCATATATACTTCTGTAAAAAACATTCTCTTTTATAAAAGCAATTTCAAAAAACTGAAAACCCAGATGCACAGATGTCAATGGAAGAACACAGGATACAGGAAACATAAAAATGCAAGGAAATAGGACATCACCAAGGAACACAACAGTTGTCCAGTAACAGATCCCAATCAAAAAGAATTCCTTGAACTGTCATATAAAGAATTTAAAACATTGATTTTAAAGCTCAGGGATAGAAGAGAAATCTAAAAACCAATTAAAAAAATCAGGAAATCAATTCAGGGTATGAGTGAGAAATGTATCAAGGAGACAAATATTGTTTAAAAAAACACACACACACACAGACATTCTGGAACAGAAAACCTTATTAAAGGAAATAAAAAATTCATTCAAAAGCTTCAAAACAGAAGAAAGAACCTCAGTTCTTAAAGAAATGTCTTTAAAAATAATCTAGTCATGAGCAGTGCCTGTGGCTCAAAGGAGTAGGGCACCGGCCCCATATGCCAGAGGTGGCAGGTTCAAACGCAGCCCCAGCCAAAAACTACAAAAACAATTAAAAATAATTATATAAAAAATTTATATATATAAAAAATTATTTTTTAGACAAAAATAAGGAAAAAAGAATAAAAAAGAATAAACAAAGCAAGACTACATGCAAAACTACAAAATATGACCAAACCTACGAATTCTCAGTATTCTTAAGGGAGAAGAGATACCAAAAAGTTTAGAAAATCATCTTAAGGAAATAATCAATGAAACTCCTCAAGTTTAACAAGAAAGTTATACATCGAGATACAGAAGGCTCATCAATCACTAGGCAAACAGAGATTATAAAAAAAGGATTTTACCAGGGCATATTATATTCAGAATGTCTAAAGTCAAAGTGAACAAAGAATTTTAAAATCAGTTAAGAGAAAACCAACTAGTTACCTATAAAGGAAACCAAATTAGACTACTAGCAGACTTCTCATCAGAAACCTTTCAGGTCTTAAGAGAATGGGATGGCATTTTCAAAGTGCTGAAAGAAAAATCCATCAACCATGAATTTGATATTCTGCCAGAATAAGCATCATTAATGAAGGAGAAATAAAGTCTCTTCCAGATAAGCAAATACTGCGGTAACTCATTTACCACCAGACTGGCACCATGAAAAATGCTCAAAAGGGTCATAAACATACAAATGAAAGGTCAATATTGCTTATAAAAACACACAAAAATATAACACAGTCACACTAAGGAAGAGAAAGAAGAAAGTCAAATGGCAACATGACTGAATTTTGTTAAAACACAAACTAGAAAACAATTAACAATATGACAAGAGGAAGCAGAGCAAGATGGGGAACTAGAAATGTCTCCTTACCAACTACTTGCAATGAGACAGGAGAAAGAGGACTTTAGCCACCTCTGGCTGGGGGAATCTACCCAAAACATCATGCTGGGGCACGGTGAAGCAGTAGAGACTTCAAGAGCCAACAAAGAGGCCTAGGACTGAGGAAGACCAACAAAAAAGGCAAGTGCCAAGGCATGGGCAGAGGCTGGGTGGCTGCCTCTCCTGCAGAAGACGAGGGACAGAAAAGGGCTGTCCTGCAGTTTTGTGATTTTTGAACTGAGCTGCTTGCTGGAGTAGTGAGTAAACATGAACTGTGTCTGGTAGTCCGGATTAAACACTGGGTGGGGTGGTACTCCCATTGGGTTGGTGAATAGCAGGATGCTGCCCCTGTGGGAAGGCCATGTGTGCGAGAGGAACAGTCTGCAGGGTCCTAGTGCATGGCTGGCTCTGGTGTGCCTGCTGAGCTCCAGTAAACATCTTTGGGGTGAGCCCCCCTACACACCCCAGGACGTCCACTTTGTTGTCAGAAGGCACTGTTTGCCTCCTAAGAAATCTGGCCAGAGCTTTAGGACCCCAATCCCACAGGGACTGAATGACGATGAAGCAAAAAGGCTCTGATTGAGGGCAAGTCAGGAAGAGAGGATCTGGTCTCCACTGCAACTACAGAGTGGCTTCGAACCACCATCAAATACAGTAAAACTAGCATGCCTTCTCCATCTCCTAACCCCACAGCACCACCCAGTATCCAGGCAATATATTACTATACATACATACACTCACTCTCTCTCTCACACACATACACATGTACACTTTTTTTTTTTCACATTTTTTGCTTTTTTCAACTTTTTTCCTTAGTTTTTTTTTTTTCCTTCCATTTTTCTTTGTTGTCACTTGTGGTTTTTGTGGGGTTTTTTTGGTTTTTTGTATTTTTTTTTTTTTTTCCATTTTTACTTTCTTCAACACCAAGGGGTCATCTGTTTCTATCATGATTTTTAAGTGTCTTTTATTCTTCTTTTTTATTTCTCTCTTTTTTCTCTTTCATGGTAGAGATTTTTCTAACTTTACCATCTTTCCCACATAAATTTTTCATAAAACAGCTAAGGTATTTTTTAAATTTTTATCTTATATAATTATATTTTAAATTTTCTTTATCTATTTTTATTATTTTTTCTTTTCGTTTATTTTTTCTTTTCTGTGAAGACTGGAGGGTCACAGCATTGGTCTGGCTCAATGAGGCCATGAGCTCACAGTCTTGGTTGTCTTTCTAGCTTTAGCCTTTAGAGAGAAGGTATAGGTAGGTCCCCACTGCGACATATTGATGATTTCTTTCTGTATTTGGCAGAGGTGGGGTCTTGCTTTTGCAAAGGCTGATAAGGAACTCCTGACTTTGAGAGACCCACTCACTCTGGCCCCCCAAAATCTTAAGAGTTCTGAGTGTGGTTAAAGGACCTTGCTGAACACTTCTCATTTGCTTTCTCTTTTTCTGTTGTTTTCTTTCCTTTTCCTTAATTATTTCCTTCCACACCCCCTTCCATTTGTTTATCTTTTCTTTTATTTCTTCCTTTTTACTCTTTTTCCTTATCTTCCTTTTGGCCTTTTAGGAAAGGTCAGTTCAACACCTAAGCTCTGAGACAAGGAAATCTAAAGTGAAGAAAGTAGTAAGCAGAAAAAAGTAGGAGAAGGAAGTGAACAAGAAGAAAACACACAAGAAAAGGAACCAACAGAAAAATGCGGGCAACATGAAAAACCAGAACAGAGCAATACCCACAACAGATCCTGAGGTAGCTACTGCAGAGGATTCCACCTATGAAGAATAGACCCTTAATGAATCCCAAACAATTAAAAAATAAACAAATAAAAGAATTAATGGAAATGACACAAAGGGAATTTACAATAACAAAGGCGAAAATAATAAAGGGAATTGACAAGAAAGTGGAAAAGCAAAACAAAACAATGGATAAGATATGAAGAATATAGAAAGGATATGGCAGAGCTTAAGGACTTAAAGGAGTTCATCAGGGAACTTAAAGATGCAGTAGAAAAGTATCAATAACAGATTACACAAGGAGAAGACAGACTTTCAGAGCTAGAGAAAAAAAGCTCTTGAACTAACACAGGCAGTTAAAGAGGCAGAGAGAAGAGACAGAAAGCAGAATATTCACTCAGAGAATTATGGGACTTTATGCAATGTTCAAACATATGAATTACAGGGATTCCTGAAGGGGAAGAAGAATTTCCCAAAGGAATGGAAGTCCTACAGAAGGATATCATAAATGAAAATTTCCCATGTTTCACTAAAGATTCTGGAACACTCCTTTTAGAGGGATAGTGAACCATGGGTCATCTCAACATAAACAGAGCATCTCTAAGATACATTGTAATGGACTTTTCTGTCCAAAGTCAAGACAAAAGAGAAAATTCTTCAAGCAGCAGGAGTAAGTACCAACTGATCTACAGGGGCAAATCCATCAGTGTGACAGTCAATTTCTCAGCAGAAACTTTCCAAGCCAGAAGAGAATGGTCATCTACTTTTTATGTTCTTAAACAAAATAATTTTTAGCCCAGAATTTTGTATCCCACTAAACCAGTGGTTCTCAACCTTCCTAATGCCATGACCCATTAATATAGTTCCTGTGGATCGTGACCCACAGGTTGAGAACCGCTGCACTAAACTAAGCTTCAAAAATCAATGGAGAATTAAAACCTTTTACTGATCTGCAAACACTAAGGAAATACACCATAGGGAAATACTTAGAACTGTTCTCCACACTGATCACCACAATGGACCACTGGAGAAGTAAACACCCAGAAACTCAAGGACAAAACCTAGCCTCCACAATGATGCAAAGGATAAAACTCAGTAACAATCTTTCACAAAATAAAACTTCACCACACATATCAATTCTTTCAAATACATGTCAATGGTTTGAATTCCCCACTGAAGGAGCACAGGCTGGTTGACTGGATAAAAATGCACAAGCTATCCATATGCTATCTCCAGGAAACACTGAACCTTGAAGGACAAATCAAGACTCAGGGTAAAGGGATGGAAAACAATATTTCAAGCAAATGGAAATCAGAATAAAGGCGAGATCACCACCTTATTTTCAGAAACAAGTGAATTTAAAGTAACTAACATTAAGAAAGACAAAGATGGTCACTTCATACTGATCAAGGGAACAATATAACAAAAGGACATTTCAATTCTAAGTATTTTTGCAACCAACTTAAATGATCTCAGATTTATGAAACAGGATTTGATTGGTCTGAGCAATATGATACCCCTTAATAACATACTAGCTGGGGAATTTAACATCCCTCTGACAGATACTCTAAACAGAAACATGTAATCTAAACAAAGATACAAGGGATTTAAATATTTAAATTTAAATGTGACCATAGAACAAATGGGATTAACAGACATATACAGAACAAGAACACTCCATCCCAAAGTTACAAATATACATTCTTCTTGCCAGCTCATGGAACATACTCCAAAATAGATTGTATTCTCGGACATAAATCAAACCTCAACAAAATTAAAAGAAGTGAAATTATACCTTGTCTATTTTCAGACCACAAGGCAATACAGGTAGAACTCAACTCCAACAAAAACTTTCATCTCTACACAAAAGTATGGAAATTAAACAAACTTATGCTTAATGACAGTTGGGTCAAGGAAGAGATAAAGGTGGAAATTGATAAATTCCTGCAAAATAACACAATGAAGGTACAAGTTACCAAAACCTGTGGAATACTGCAAAAGCAGTCCTCAGAGGGAAATTTATTGCATTAGATGCCTATATCCAAAAAACAGAAAGAAAGCAATCGATAAACTAATAAAACACCTTAATGAAATGGAAAAGGAAGAACAATCTAATCCCAAACCTAGCAGAAGAAAAGAAATAACCAAAATTAAATCAGAATAAATGAAAGTGAAAATAAAAGGATCATTCCAAAAATTCATGAAACAAAAAGTAGGTTCTTCAAAAACATGAACTCAACAAACCTTTGTCAACATCATATATAAACAAAAAGTAAAATCTCTAATAACCTCAATCAGAAATGAAAAAGGGAAATAACAGAAGATATCACAGAGATACAAGAGATTATCTCTAACCACCACTATAAGAAACTCTATGCCCAGAAATTTGACAATATGGAGAAAATTGACCAATAGCTGGAAGCATATCCTCTCCCTAGACTCAATCAAGAAGAAACATAACTCTTGAACAGAGCAATATCAAACACTGAGATCGAAGAAACGATAAAAAAAAAATCTTCCAACAAAAGAATGCTCTGGACCAGATGGCTACATACCAAAATTCCATCAAATCTTCAAAAGAGCTTAAACCCATACTACACAAACTATTCTAAAACATTGAGAAGCAAGGAATCTTCCCTAACACCTTCTGTGAAGCAAACATCACCCTGATACCAAAACCAAGAAAAGACCCAACTAAAAAGGAGAACTACAGACCAATTTCACTAATGAATATTAATGTGAAAATACTCAACAAAATCTTATCCAGATCTTAGGTTACAGCTACACATTAGAAAAAATATATTATAAATCATAATCAAGTAGGCTTCATCCAAGGGATGCAAGGTTTAACATATGCAAATCCATAAATTTAATTCATCAAATCAACAGAAGCAAAAAAAAAAAAAAAAAAAAAAGCCCAAATTCTCCGCCGAATATATACAGAGAAACCATTTGTTAATATTCAAAATCCTTTTCTAAAAATAACACTTAAGAAAATAGGTATAGGTGGGCCATTTGGTTTTGT
>CAUYPK010041858.1:0-17739 GCA_963574355.1 Loris lydekkerianus
GGGGCGGGACTACGCGCTCAGAGATCTCTCCTCAGAGGTCCCTCCTCAGAAGCAGCATAACAAAATCCAAACTTGGCAAAGAGCCACAGTATACAAAATAATGATAAGAGGCAAAGAGCCGCATTCATTTTGGCTGGGAGCTGCATGCGGCTTAAGAGCCGCGTGTTCGCCACCCCTGGGCTAGAGGAATTCTGTGGCATCTAGAATGCTTAAATACCTATCTTGATATTGGAAAAATAAACTACTGTCACTAAGTCCTGATATTTATGCCCCATTGAAGATAATTCCCTTTGAATATATGGCAATCTGAGTGTCCTACAAATTAACTATTGGTTATAGGCTAGATAAGAATATCATTGCCAATATATTTCAAAGTATGCCATGTTTTTATTTCTGTGCTTTCCCCCCATTCTAATCATATGTTAAATTAATCTAAATAATCCACTGATTTTTTTTTTTTAATTTTGCTTTCAATTTCAGCTGGCTTTCCCTCATCTTAATTTTGTTCTGTTTTTTTTTTTTTTGTTTTGTTTGTTTGTTTGTTTTTTTTAATACTTTTTTTTTCTTCCTTTTGCAATTCTCTTGCCCTTTGCCTCCCAAGTAGCTGGGACTACAGGTGGCCACCACAATCCCTGGCTATTTTTTTTTTTTTTTTTTGGTAGAGATGGGGTCTTGCTCTGGCTCACTCCAGCTCATGCTGGTCTCAAACCTCTGAGCTCAGGCCATCCACCCACCTCGGCCTCCCACAGCGCTAGGACTACAGGTGTGAGCCACCACGCCCCGCCCCATTGATTGATAAAATAGTTACATTCAAAATGTTCTAAATCAAAAGTCTATGAAGTCAGTTGATTTATCCTAATTTATTGATTACAAACGTAGCAAAATGAATCTAATATAGCAAAGAGAAATTTTAGTTTATTTTTTCTAAAACCTATATAAAAGCTAACTGTGCATTATAGGCAAATACACTAAAGCAAAAACAAAAAATAGGAATCACTAATACCGTATATACTCGAGTATATATGGTAATCCATCATAACCAAGAGTGACAACAGTTGGAAAAATTTGGATTTTCCATATAACTAAAGACTGACAATGATGGAAAATAAAATGATTACCAACCTCACATAGCTTGCTTACAGGTTATATTCAAGGCAACGTTTTCTACTATTACTTTATCCAACTGGACATTTTATGAAGTCAGCCTTCAGAGTTTTTCCTACACTAGTGAGCACTGTAACTACTTTCAAAACTTCTTTCTTATTATCATATAATTACTCCTTCTGATTATTTATAATAATTAGTAAAATTAATCTATCTGATAATATCCACATTTTGTTATATATAATAACTAAAGCCATATTACTAAGATATTAAATTATTTGTGTTCAAGTAGCCCAATTCAGTAAAAATGAATTCAGAACAACATGATATTATATATTTTATATACTTAATTCAGTTTTTAGAACAATATTATTTGGCAAATATAAAGCAATTAGGCAGATATATGTATAAACCTATTTCAAAGATTTTAAAACATCAATGAATGCATAGTTGTAGCAACATTCCCTAAGAAAACAAGAAAAGATATATTTAACCAAAATTACTCCATGCTTTCAGTGTGTAGATGAGCTATGAAAGAACCAAAAGGTAAAGTAAAATATTAAAACAAATTGACTAATAGAGAACCAAGTGATGAACCCAGCTACTTACTGTTATTTGATCTTTGACACGCCAATTAAAAACATTCAGTGGGGATAAAATTTCCTATTTATTTAACAAATGGTGCTGGGTAAACTGGCTGGCAACCTGTAGAAGACTGAAACTGGACCCAAACCTTTCACCATTACCTAAGATAGACTCTCACTGTATTAAAGATTTAAACTTAAGACAAGAAACTATAAAAATACTAGAAGAAAGTGCAGAGTAACTTGAAGAAATTGGCCTGGGCAAATATTTTATGAGGAGGACTCCCCGGGCAATTGAAGCAGCATCAAAAATACACTACTGGGACCTGATCAAACTAAAAAGCTTCTGCACAGCCAAGAACATAGTAAGTAAAGCAAGCAGACAGCCCTCAGAATGGGAGAAGGTATTTTCAGGTTATGTCTCTGACAATGGTTTAATAGCCAGAATCCACAGAGAACTCAAATGTATTAGCAAGAAAGAACAAGTAACCCCATCTCAGGGTGGGCAAGGGACTTGAAGAGAAACTTCTCTGAAGAAGACAGGTGCGTGGCCTACAGACATATGAAAAAATGCTCATCATTCTTAATGGTCAGAGAAATGTGAATCAAAACTACTTTGAGATATCATCTAACTCCAGTAAGATTAGCCTGTATCACAAAATCCCAAGACCAGAGATGTTGGCATGGATGTGGTGAAAAGGGAACACCTCTACACTGCTGGTGGGAATGCAAACTAATACGTTCCTTTTGGAAAGATGTTTGGAAAACATTTAGAGATCTAAAAATAGACCTGCCATTTAATCCTACAATTCCTCTACTAGGTATATATCCAGAAGACCAAAAATTACATTATAACAAAGATATTTGTACCAGAATGTTTATTGCAGACCAATTCATAATTGCTAAATCATGGAAGAGGACCAAGTGCCCATCGACCCACAAATGGATTAATAAATTGTGGTATATGTACATCATGGAATATTATGCAGCCTTAAAGAAAGATGGAGACTTTACCTCTTTCATGTTTACATGGGTGGAGCTGGAACGTAGTCTTCTTAGCAAAGTATCTCAAGAATGGAAGAAAGAGTATCCAATGTACTCAGCCCTACTAGGAAACTAATTTATAGCTTTCATATGAAAGCTATGACCCAATTATAACCTAAGAATAGGGGGAAAGGGAAAAGGGAGGGGAGGGGAGGGGGAGGATAGGTGGAGGGAGAGTAATTGGTGGAATTACACCTACGGTGCATCTTACAAGGGTACATGTGAAACTTACTAAATGTAGAATATAAATGTCTTAACATAGTAACTAAGAAAATGCCAGGAAGGCTATGTTAACCAGTGTGATGAAAATATGTCAAATGGTATATAAAACCAGTGTATGGTGCCCATGATTGCATTAATGTACACAGCTATGAAAAAAGTATATTTCTAACCATAAACAAAAAAAGAATATGCCCTGTGCATAGATAAGAAGATAAAAATAAATAAATATGCAACAATTTTATAATATATATATGTATATATATATATATTTTTTTTTTTTTTTAATAAAGGGAGGGGAGGGGAGGGGAGGTGGGAGGATGGGTGGAGGGAAGGTAATTGGTGGGACCACACCTACAGTGCATCTTACAAGGGTACATGTGAAATTTACTAAATATAGAATATAAATGTCTTAACACAATAACTAAGAAAATGCCAGGAAGGCTATATTAACCACTTTGATGAAAATATTTCAAATTGTATATAAAACCAGTGCATGGTACCCCATGATTGCATTAATGTACATAGCTATGATTTAATAAAAAAAAGTATTTAATAAACAATGTGTAAGAAATAGTAGAATGATCAAGTGAGTGGCCCCCCTAGCAATATTTAGACTGGACAACAGGGATCAGAGATGCCAGGTGAGGTATTTCCCATAATGGGTATGGCCTTTGAACATGAACAACAATTAAATTTTACACATTTTCTGCATTTAAATTTTCTTCTAATAGCCTCAACTCATCGGCACTGTCTGTTAAATGAGCCTACCAAAATAAAAATATGGCTACTAAACCTCCATGTCCAAAAAATATAAGAGAAAATGATAGCTAATACAGGATGACCTCTAATTACCAGAATAAATGATAGAGAAGTCCAGAGGAGTAATGTTGAGCTAAAAGTGAAAAGTGACCACCAGGAAAATGAAAAGAAAAAAATATATAGAATGCCAATGAACCGGGAAGACTACACTAGCAGGAGACTGAAAGTGGCAACCACCAGTCTGGGTTGATACACAGAGCTGTACAAAGGAGCCAGACCTTTTGACGTCAAGCAAATTTTGAAGACTATGTATTTCTGTATTTGCTTTCTATTGCTATGAAAAAAAATAGCCATACACTTAGTAGTCTAAAACAACACTTATTTGTTATATCACTGTTCTGTAGTTAAGAAATCTAAAAAGGTTTAGCTAGGTTCTTAGCTGAGGGTCTCATTAGACTAGACCAAAATCAAGGTGTCAGCTGAACCAGCTCTTGTGTGGAGAGTTTGAGGAAGAACTCATTTCCAAGTTTATTTAGTTTGTCAGCTGAAGGTAATTTACTGTGGTTTTAGGGCCAAGGAATTCATTTCCTTGCTGGATGTCAGCAGGGAACTGCTCAATGCTATTATAGGTCACAAAATTCCTTCAGCTTTAAATATGAGTTTAAATGATGAAACAAATCCTTCTTACACCTGTGATCTCTTGAACCTGGATCTCTTCTGTAAAAATTACCTGATTTTAAAGGGCTCATGTATAAGTCAGGATAATTTTCCTATCTTAAAGTCAATTGGTAGTCAACTTTATTTATTTTATCAAAACTTCTTTTATGATATAACATGTTTATGGGTCTGATCATTTATCATATTTATAGTCTTAGGGATTAGTGTGACAAATGTTAAAGGTTATTTTTAGACTACTGCCTAACACAGCCTTCATAGTAACAGAGACTAGATTTACCCTACTGCTTAAATAAGCCAAATTAATGGAAAAAATATATAAAACAATGGTTTTAAGACACCAGGCACCAAACAACAAAGAGCAATTATCTCTGAGAAATGGAAAACAAAGTGAGCCCAACAATTTCTCCAGTTTACAGCCTTCAAAAAGTTTCTAGGCCTGACTCAAGGAAGCAAGGCCCAGAAGATGTAACTTAATTACATCCCAGAGATAAAATGTAATATTTACAGAATACAAAAATACCTAGCACCAAGTTAAGATACAGTTTATAATCTCTAACATCTTATCAAAAATTACCAGACATACAAAGAAGCAGAAAGATATCATACATAATCAAATACTGACCCAAAATTGACAATGATGCTAGAATTAGCAAAAAAGAACATTAAAACAATTTTATAACTGAAGAGAAGCCTAGCCATTGAAGAAGAAAAGATTACTGAACTTGAATACATACCATTACGATCGAAAATGTAACATAAAAAAGAGAAAGAAAGAAAGAGAAAAGAGGAAAGAAAAGAAAAGAAAAGAAAAGAAAAGAAAAGAAAAGAAAAGAAAAGAAAAGAAGGAGGAAGGGAGGGAATAAGGAGAGAGAAAGAAAGAAAGAAAGCCCAAGCATAACTATTTAATACAACTGAAGTCCCCAAAAGGAGAAAGAAAACTATATACTTGAAACAATAATAAACAAAATGTTTTAAAATTTGATAAAAACTGTAAACTCACAGATCCAAGAAGCTCAACAAATAGCAACCCCAAGAAACATGAAGAAACCTACACCAGAGAATATCAGAATCAAATTTCTTAAAGAATAATGATAGTGACATACAGTAGTGATAATAATTCATCATGAGTAAATCTAGAGTAGAAGAAATGTTAGCCAGGTGCAGTGGCTCACATCTGTATCCTAGTACTCTGGGAGACTGAGGAAGGTGAATTGCTTGAGCTCAGAAATTTGAAACCAGCTTGAGAAAGAGCGGGCTTTTCATAAAAATCCAGCTCCTGCTGTTAACCAGTGTGATGAAAATATTTCAAATTGTATATAAAACCAGCACATGATACCCCATGATTGCATTAATGTACACAGCTATGATTTAAAAAAAAAAAAAAAAGCCACCTCCTGCTCAGGCTGGCTTCATATCCTATCCTTCACCAAATTAGGAAAACTATCCTAGTGTGATAGTTGCCTCCTGTAATCCCAGCTTCTCAGGAGGCTGAGGCAAGAGGATCACTTGAGTCTAAAAGATGGCAGTTGTGGTGACCTACGATGATACCATGGCACTCTACCCAGAGAAGCAGAGTGACACCCTGTCTCAAAATTAACAAATAAATAAATGAGTTTTTCCCATTCTGCTAGAGTCTTTATAGTTTAATATCTTAAGTTTAAATCTTTTATCCATCATGAGTTAATTTTTGTAAGTGGTAAGAGATACAGGTGCAGTTTCAGTCTTCTACATGTGATTAACCAGTTCTAACAACACCATTTATTGAATAGGAATTATTTTCCCTAAAGTATGTTTTTGTTTGCTTTGTCAAAGATCAGATGGAACTGTGAGGCTGATTTCATCTCTAGACTCTCTGTTTTGTTCCATAGATCTATATCCCTATATAATGGCAATGACATGACATTTTGATCATTATAGACTTGTAGTATGGCCTGAAGTCTAGTAAAGTGATGCCTCCAGATTCGTTCCTATTTTGCAGAATTGCATTGGCATGAAAGCAGTATTCTAAGTGAAATGAGCCAGTTATAGAATCTCACGTATTTTATTATTCCATTTATATGAAATATCCAGAACAATCTCATCTATGGAGACATAAACTAGTTTCATGGTTGCTTAAGGCATCAAAGTCATGAAGGTAATTTAGTGGAGAGTGGTTAGTCTTTTCTACAAATGATGTTGAAATTCCTATGATAAAAAAAATAATTTTAACCCATACGTGATACCATATATAAAACTAGTACCAAATGGATTAATTTTAATGCTCACAACTTCAAAACTTCTAAAAGAGAAACTAAAAGAAAACCATTGTGACTTTTAGATAGGCAAAGTTTTCTTTGATAGAACATGTGAAGTAAAAGCCATAAAAGAAAAAAAAAATGGACATAATTATATTAAAATTTTTCTCTTCAAAAATTAAAAAAAGTCAAGCTTCAGACTCAGAGGAAACAGTCACAAAACATATATCAAATAAAAACTGTCAGCTGGTGTGTATCTCTTACATCTCAATAAGAAAAAAATCATAAAAACAGGCAACACATTTGAACAGATATTCACAAAAATATTTAACTAGCTAAAAATCACGTGAAAAGTTGTTCAATATTTGTAGTCATTTTGGAAGTGATTAAAGTTGAAATAACATGTAACTACATGCATATGAGAATGGCTGATCATACTAAATGTAGGCAAAGATGTGGAACAACTGGAATTTTCATGCACTGTGAGTCAAAATATAAATTTATAAGGACATCTTGAAAGATAGCTTTTCAATATGTTAGGGCACAACTTAGTCATTTCACTCTGAGATATTTATCTAAGATGAATGAAAGCATAAATACACATGCATTTATTCATAATAGCCAAAAACTGAAAATAACTCAAACATCCAACCAGTCTCAACTAGGAAATACATAAACTGTGCTATAAATATACAGTGGAATACCATTCAACAATAAAAAGGTAGAGAACTGCTGTTAAATGCTGTAATATGGAAGAATCTCAAAACAGTAAGTGTAAGAAGCCAGACAAGAGTGTATAATTCATTCACATAAAGTTATTAGAAATGCAAATCTATACTGACAGAAAAAAGATTAATGGCTGCCTTTCACAGGGGAGATGGAGGATAGATGGGAAGATCACAACGGGAAATGGAGAAACTATGGAGAGTGATGAATATTTTCACTATTTTGATTGTTATGATGGCTTCATTAAAATTTTTTCTCTTCAAAAATTAAAAAAAGTCAAGCTTCAGACTCAGAGGAAACAGTCACAAAACATATATCAAATAAAAAACTGACAGCTGGTGTGTATCTCTTCCATCTCAATAAGAAAAAAAATCATAAAAACAGGCAACACATTTGAACAGATATTCACAAAAATATACATACATATATACCAAAATATATCAAATTTTATACTTCACAGATACGTAGCTTATTTTATGAGCATTTATAGCATAATAAAGCTATTTTTAAAAATTAAACCAAAATTCCTTCCATAGGAAAGAAATTCTATGGAAAGTTGGTTTAAAAAGATGTATTCTAATCAACATCTGGGAATAAGCTAGGATTAGATTAAAATGCAATAACATTTTTAAATTGATGAGAATATTGGACATTTATACTTCACTTATATTCACTTAAAAATTACTGTAGAAAAAATCTTCTCATACATTTAGCACTTCATAAGTTCAACTATATTAGCAAAATGTGCTTTTTAAAAATATAAACATCTTGTTATACAATATAACTAGTATTTTATTATTGGCTTCTTCTTTTAGCAGATATTTCATAAATTTCATAATAGTTTGGAATTATAATTTCAATTTATGTTCTTTATTTTTAATATTTATTGAGCATTTTAAATCAGGAAATATGAAGCATACACATCTAACATTTTGCATATTTCACTTTAAGCAGCATAAGCATGTTAATTAAACATGTTTGAACTTGGCATTCAACATAAGCTGAATATGAAAAAACGTCACCTTTTTTCTCCATATTCTTATACTTTATGTGAACAGAGAAATGCTTGTGTAGAGCATAAGCAAGGTTCATAAAGGTTAAATGTATTTCTCTTATAAATTTCTGAGTATTCAACATGTACTTTTTATAAGAAATATTGTGGGCCAGAGGCTGTAGGGTATATTCAGCTGCACAAAATTTATTCTCTGCCCTTAAGGAGTCTACAGTGAATCAAGGAAATAAGTTAATACATTAAAAGTTATTAATA
This sequence comes from Loris lydekkerianus, assembly GCA_963574355.1. Lineage (NCBI taxonomy): Eukaryota > Metazoa > Chordata > Mammalia > Primates > Lorisidae > Loris > Loris lydekkerianus. Next base: position 8,619 of record CAUYPK010041858.1, read on the forward strand.
ATAGGAGAACAGATAAAAAGCTAATAATGTAATTAAGTGCCTAGTAAGTAATCTTGAGATGATTTACAGATGAAAATGATAGGAAAGTTTATCACATCCTATCATAATCATCTATTTACCAGTAAGATTCCCCTCATGGTAATGTAAGTTTCCTTGAAAACAGAGATCTTGCCTTCTTATGAGCTGGGTACTTTGTGATTAGTGCCTAGCTCAATGCTTAAACCTAGCATGTAACTCAATAAACAGTAGATGAATAATATATGAAGAACAGAATAAATTTTAAAGGATTTAGACATGTAGGATTTGAATATACAAATAAGGCAATTCAATTTTTCTAAGAGCTAATAATTTTAAACAAAAGCAGGTGGTTGTAAAAGCAAGAGGAACTCATCAAGAATGGCCAGGCCATCTGAGATGTGTATCTAGAGATGCACACGGAACAGTCAAGTGAATTTGGGTGAGTAGCACAACCAACTCCACCTGAAACAAAAGGTAATAACGCTAATTAAGGAATTGAAAATCATATGTATGCCACCCCAAGATCTAAACAGGGTATAGAAAGTGGGAAGGGAAACTAGATATAACCTAACATCTACTAAGAAGGGAGGACTGTGCTCCCCTCAGCAGCACATATACTGAAACAGGAACATAGAGAGAACATTAGCATAGCCCTTGCACAAAGATGACACACACATTCACAGTGTCCCATATTAGAAAAAAAAAAAAAAAAAAGTCAGCACATACTGAGTTGAAAGGGAATGTAAAAAGTTTGGGAAGTCAGGGAAGATCGAATCATCAAGTATTGATGACAGGAAACAGCATGTTGCCTTTTCATCTTTTCATGGGGAATTAATTTTGGTAGGAAAATGATGAGTTCAGTTTTAATTTCAAACTTGGATTTTTGCACATCAAACAGGAAATGTCAGAGAGAATGTATGTGATTCTAAGATAGACAAATGGAGAGATCAGAATTAGATGTGTTTTCTCACAGAACACATGAATCAGAGCTTGGGTCTGAACCCAAACGAGTAGGTCTGGAGTAGGGTGAGCATCCATAATATTGTGGAAAACTGGAAAGAAGAGGAAAATACCAATGAGAGAAGAGGAGAATAACTCAGGACGCTGCATCACTAAGGAGCCATATCAGAGCCATATGCACACGACATTGCAACTATTACTAAAAAGTCAAGGAGAAGGAAGACACAGGCACCCGCAAGTCTGACCACCATGGAAAACACTGATTACCTTGGAGAATAAAATTAAGGTACAGAAATCATGAAAATATGCTAATAATCAGACTCTAAGACTAAAATAACCTAATTGGCAGATTGTATAACCAAATGTTAACCTTATTAAAAAGTATTTTTCAACATCTCTCTAAATCTGCTCTGCCCAAAATGACATCCACCAGCCATATGTGTCTATCTAAATTAAATTAAAATTAATGAAATGAAAAGCTCAGTTCCTCACTCTTGCCAGCTACATTCCAAGTGCTCCAAACCCTCATGTAACCAGTGACCATCACACTGGCAATGCGGATTGAGCCTATTTCCCTGATCTCAGCAGTTCTAAGAAACAGTATTGCTTCATGGTCTTTCAGAATTATGTGAACTTCTGCTTTTCCTGAAATGTATTTGTACTATAGTGGAATAATGAACTTAGCATTTTTGTGCCTTCTGAGTAAGCAACATGCACACACAACACACCATTTTACCCTGAAACACATAAATCAAAAACAGAATCCAACTTGCACAGAACCATAAGAACCAAATCCCCAGAAATACAGCATAACTGGTGAATGTCTTCTTTTTTTAGTTATTTTTCTTGACGCATCAATGTGTCAAGCATTTTCAATAAACAGATTTCACAGATAGGTTTTGCCTATGGGAAGACTGAAGCCTAATGTGAGGAACAGTTATGAGAAACAAAAGCTGCTCCAGTTGGTGTGTTCCCTCCTTGAGGATTGTTTTGCAATACCTACATTTTAGTCTGCTCCCCCGCTGTTGTCTTCCAGAGATGGTATTTCCTTCAATCTTTCTGACAGGTGTCAGAAACCTCTCCCACTGGCTATGTCAAATGCTGACGGAGAAATCACCACAGAACCGACACCTGCCATTAGAGGTGCACAAGGTGTTGGGTGGATATTTCATCTGACACAATTATCCACCTAACTATCTTACCATACAACTGCACTTGAATATCAAGTTTTATATTGTTTTTCTTCCAAGAAACCAAACAATTTAAAAAGGTACCTTGAGTTCCCCTCTCCACACCACACCATTTGTGAGTTCCCCTCACCACAAATGTCATTACGGACTTTCATTTGCATGTGCTTAAGAATATCACATCCAGAAATGCATCCAAAATGGACACCAGCAACTTGTAAAAACAGACCTGAATAAGAGAAGGACAAACATTCTGAAGGGGTAAGAAGGATGATAAACATACCAGAAAAACTAAGAATAATTCTACTTTTCCAACTTCCCATGGTGAAAGACTGGCTTTTTCTAGTGTATGATTCCCAAAGAAGTTTTTTGTGGTGTTTTAGCAATAGGCAAGGATAAAGATGATCAACTACATTCAAAAATTTACATTATGCTTCTTGGTAATTTAATTTTTTTTTTCATTTTTCCTTTTTATTCATTGTGTTGATGTCACTGTACCCAACCAGGCTTAAAAAAACAAAAAACAAAAAAACCTATACATATGTGTATGTGTGCACATATGTGTGTGTGTTTGCATGCACACGCAGCTAGTAACCAAAAGATAAAAGCGTCAAAATTTACTGGATACCAGGGATAATGTCAACCAATGCGTTAGTGCATTTCCAATGCCCACCTAGAATGTCAAGCACAGAAATAAAATTAATTATTTGAGGGAACAAATACTGTATGCAGATCCATTTGTATAAGTCATGGATCCTGAATGTCTCCAGTCCCAGGAGAGCTAGCCATAAAAGTGAAAACAAGTAACATTTCAGAAAGTATCATTTAGGTCACAAAGGCAACTTTTTCCACGGGCCTACCCCAAATGCCATGGTCACTGAAAAACGCATTTTCCAGGGTCCAAAATAGTATTCCAACTGGAATTTCTCATTTCTTTTTTCTTTTCTTTTACATCATTTTCTTTTTTCTTTTACATCATCCACTAGTACACAAGTTGCAAGAGAGCAAGAGTTTGGTGACTTATTAATACTGCTGTAATAATGCCTAATAGCACGCCTAGAACTTATTAGATGAAGAAATGAATTCCTGTAGAAAAGCATTCTTCAACTTTAACACAGATCAGAGTCATATGTAACACTTGCAAAACCATAGACTGCTGGACCCCAGCCCCAGAGTTTCTGATTCTGTACTTTTTTTTTCTTCTTTGAGATAGCATCTCACTCCATCACCCTGGATAGAATGCCACAATATCAGCCTTGCTCACAGCAACCTCCAACTCCAGGGTTCAAGTGATCCTCCTGCCTCAGCCTCTCTAGTAGTTGGGAGTACAGGTGCACCACAATGCCCAGCTATTTTTTTAGTAGAAATGGGGTCTCGCTCTTGCTCAGGCTGATCTCAAACTCCTGAACTCAAGCTATTGACCCACCTGGGTCTCCCAGAGTTCTGGGATTAGAGGCACAAGCCACGAAGCCATACCCCTGATTCAGTATTTCTGAGGTTTGCCTCAAGAATATACATTTCTAACAAGCTACTAGGTGATGCAAGTGCTGCTGCCTTGGGATCACATTTTAAGAACCATTGCTATAGAAAATAGCTCTTTTAACTTTCTCCTTACCTCAGAAAGATGCTCCTTTAGAAAAGTACACAGAACTATGCAATCCTTTTGTATAATATATTCATGTACTTTTCTATTTATTTAACAGTCTTGTGATGTTATAGATAGTTAAGTTTAGATTTCTCAAAATTCAGACACTTCCCCATCAATCAAGTTAAACAGATATCTCTCCTTCTTAGGGAAACTGGTATTCCATGTCAGCAACTCAGCATACTACTCCTCCCACTCATATTTGTGCATTTGGAAGAAGGTTGGGAAAACATTTACTATCTCTACGCAGCACAGTTGGTCCATGAAGCATGCCTGCCCCCAGAGAAATCAGGTGCCTCATGCACTGTTCAAATTTATGTTAAATAAAATCTGTTTATGAGAGGGGAACATGTAACCCAAATTTATCTCCCAGTGACAACTTCAGAACCTGAAAATCTCCCCTTGTGAATTGCTTGAAATTGCTGTTTTTCAAGTCGAGAACACCTGTTTAGTGCTTTCCTCCTCCCCCTTCCTGGTAAATGGAGCCACAAGGAAAACAGATCTAAAGGTTTTAATGAATGAGAAGCACAAAGTATTGACAGATTTCAGATCATTATGCCACCCTTACCCTGTCCCTATAATGAGGCAAGATCAAAAAGGAAGAAATAGTCATGATTATTGGGCTCTGGGGTTTGTTTTTAAACTGCTGCAAATGAGCTCAAATTGAGTATCATTCTACTGGGCACAGTCATAAGCAATTGGCACATTACTGTGAAATAGCACATACAGACATGGCTTTGGTTAGTGAACAACTAAAGGTTGGATGTTCAGCATCAGGCGCCCTTCCAAATAACTTTCCATCTCAACTATATGACACTCGAGCAATCAAAACTCCACTTGTGCCTTTGCCACTGGGTGAGATCGCACTACAAACCAAAAAATAAACAAGAAAGCCCAAGTCACTTCCTGAATCTTTTTTCTAATTCAAAATTAACTGAGTGCCTAGTCTGCACAAAGCATAGATCTTTAAGAACACAGAAGAAAAATATTAATTATGAAGTATCAGTGAAGGTTTTAAATGAGTTTTATTCCCAGATGAACAGGTATAAAGCACCTATGTTGTGCTAGTCATGGACTTACCTGCAAATATTTATTTGACAATGAATAAAACTATCATAGTCCCTCAATACCTTTGTGGATCATGGTTTAGTCAGGGAGGCAAACATGCAGGTCAAACAATAAATGCATATGTAATTACAAGTTAAGGAGAGTACACCAAAAGAAATGAACAGTAGGCCCTTCATTCAACCAACTTTTTCTGTATAACTGCACTAAGTAAGATTCTGTGTTTGAAAAATGGGTGGAATTATGAGAACCACATAAGGTCAAACTGAGGAAAGAAGGAATGGTCTATGTCAGGGTTCCTCAAACTGTAGCTGGCCACATGAGGCGGTGTGATTGTATTTGTTCCTGTTTTGTTTTTTTACTTCAAAATAAGATATGTGCAGTGTGCATAGGAATTTGTTCATAGTTGTTTTTTCTTTAAACTATAGTCCGGCCCTCCAATGGTCTGAGGGACAGTGAACTGGTCCCCTGTTTAAAAAGCGAAATCTGAAGCAGAATCTTAGAAAGCCCTGAACTCTGTACGAGTGTATAGGTTTTATTCTCTAGTAGAGAGTTCTACAACTTGAGTTAGCAAAATAACTAACCCATTAAGAGTAAGTTAAAACACATATTTACTTTTTTTGTCATTGATACATACCATTTTTATGGCATTCATGTGATATTTCAATATAGGTAGACAATGTATAATGATCAAATCAGGGTGTATATGATAGCCATCCACTTCAAGCATTTATCATTTCTTTGTGTTGAGAACATTTCAAACCTCATCTAGCTATTTTGAAATATGCAATGTACTACTGCTAACTATGGTCACCCTATTGTGCTAGTGAACACTAAAACTCACTCCTATCTAACTTTGCCTTTTCACCCTATAACCAGACTCATTTTATTCCTCCCCCCACCCACCCCACACACCCTTTCCAGCCTCTGGTAACTACCATTCTACCATCTACCTCCATGAGATATACTTTTTTTAGCTCCCACCTACGAATGAGAATATGTGACTTTTGTCTTTCCATACCTGCCTTATTTAAATTAACATTAACGGCCTACAGTGCCATCCACATTACCACAAATGACAGAATTTTATCATATGCGTATGTTTTCATATGCGTATTAAATTGGCATGGTTTCTTTACTTGACCCATAGGTTGGATGGACATGAATCACCAATGCATATATAAAAGGAATCTTGAGAGAGAGGGTTATTTCTTTCAACCTTGCTTTCCTTTCCAATGCTTATATAGTCACCATCAGATGTCATTGATGTTGATAATTTTAATGAGTTCTTATAATACTTCATGATAAAATGAAGATTCATTAAGAATATCTGATATATTTCCCAGCTGTTTTTTATTATCTCAAGGGAAAGTACTTTAAAGATTTGCAGAATTGTCAAAATAAAGATACTATATGTTTTTTCATTTATAGAAAAAAAATTCTATATTTGCAGCCTTTTCTATGATAACAATGGATTATTATCATACATGCCTTATCTGTTCCTTCAATTGTAAATATTTTAACAGCTAAGAAAGTAATTTGGGGAGAGAAAAAAGCTATGGAGACATTTAGAATATCAATGTTTGGAAATTTTCTCATTTTCAAAAAAAATTTTGTTCCAAGAATGACTTAGGTATGTCATGTATTTGAAGAAATATATCATGACACAGATTAAGAAGTAAAATTTCTGTCTTTATAGCAATCTTCTAAATTAAGATATTCAGAGCTTAAGATGACTTAAAGCTATTTAATAGCTTAATAACATGAAAATTATTAATATGTAAGATTACTTAATTTGCAAAAAAACTATTAGGGTAGAAATTTAGGTGTCAAATTTCAGCCAAAGAAAAACAAACTTTTAAGTAATTGGCAAAACAGACTAAGAGAACCATGCCTTAGTGCAGTAAACAATATATTCTCTCATATATATCTTATGAGAGGACTATTTACCTCTATAACAAGTATCAAAATAATTGGGATTTACTCCAAAATATTTAGGTTATAAAGTGTTAAAACAAGATTTCCATAATATAATCATACATAATGTCATCACACTATCACTAAAGTTAACTTTTACTGAAAAAAATAGGAATTTTTAATTATAAATTTGTAACATATATTGATATCTTGTTTTGTTACCTTTCAATTTTCTAAATTTGTTTTATATGTTTATAAGTTTATAAAATGTTAGTATTAAAAGTATGAAAGTAAATAAAAACAATAGTGTGCATACAAATTTGTATTGATGATTTACATAATCAAAAGAGCTTGCTCACACTGTCTTAGTAAAGAGGCTACCAATGAAGATTTTTTTTTTATTTATTTCAGAGTATTACAGGGGTACACACATCTTAATTATATAATTTAACTTTTGTACAAATTGAGTCAAAATTATAAGTGAGCCTTTCACCCAGATAGCGTACATTATTCTGCTTAGGTATGAATTTACCCATCATCTCTTCCCCTGACACATGCTTGATTTTCATTGCGTTTTATTTCCATATGTGCACACTAAGTGTCGATAGATTAGCTCCAATTTAGCATCAAGTACATGTGGTGTTTGTTCCTTCATTCTCGCAATACTTCACTTAGAGGAATGGTCTTCACTTCCATTGAGATTGTTACAAAACATACTAGATCACCATTTCATATGGCTTGGTGTACATACACCACATTTTATCACATTTCCATAGTGTACATGTACCACATTTTATCAACCCATTCATTTATTGGTGGGCACGTGGGTTGTTTCCACATCTCTGCCATAGTGAACTGTGCTGCTATAAAAATTTGAGTGCAAATGTCCTTTTGATAAAATTTTTCCCTTGGGTAAACACATAGTAGTGGGATTGCTGAATCAAATGTTAGGTTTGCTTTTAGCTCCTTGAGGTATCTCCATATTAATTTCTATAGAGGCTGTACTAGTTTGAAGCCCCACCAACAGTATATAAGAGTTCCTTTCTCTCTGTTTCCATGCAAGCATCAGTTGTTTGGAACTTTTAGTATGAGCCATTCTCACTGGAGTTAGGTGATATCTCATTGTGGTTTTGATTTTCATTTCTTTGATGATTAGTGATGTTGAACATTTTTTAATGTTAGCCATCAAAACATCTTCATTTAAAAAGTTTCTTTTCATGTCTTTTGCTCATTTTTAAATGGGGCTGTTCGATTTTTTTTCTTACTGATTTGTTTGAGTTCTTTGTAGATTGTGGTTATCAGCCCTTTTTCAGATGTATAGCATGCAGATATTTTCTTCCATTCTGTAGGTTGTCTATTTGCTCTGTTGATTATGTCTTTGGCTGTGCAGAAGGTTTTTAATTTCATCAGACCCCATTTATTTATTTCTGTTGTTATAATCGCTTTTTGAGGTCTTCATAAATTCTTTGCTGAGGCTGATATCTGTAAATTTTTTAGAGCTCTTTCTTTTAAAATTCTTAATAGTTTCATTTCTTAAGTCTAAGTCTGTGAAGCTTTTTGAGAAGAGATTTAACACTCTACACCTAATTTTATGGAGTTACTCACCAGTAATTATAGTGTCTGGAAAGACAAGAAACTAACAGCACCAAGAAAGTCAAAGGCTATTGTAAAATGCCTGATAAGTCATCTTGAAATAAAAGATCACATAGTTAAAAAGAAAAAAAAAAAAAAAGAAACAAATGGATACAATAGGTATTGTGGTATGCAGGATAATGGTCTGGCAGAGATACCCATGTCCTAAGTCCTAGAATCTGAGAAGATGTTATATCATATGGTAAGAGAGAATATTGCAGATAGAATTAAGATAAAGATATTGCTCTGAATTATCTCGATTGCCCAATGTAATCTAAGTGGTGCTTAAAGGGAAAACCCTTGAAGAAATCGACCTGGGTGAGTATTTTATGGGGAGGACTCCCCGGGCAATTCAAGCAGCTTCAAAAATACACTACTGGGACCTGATCAAACTAAAAAGCTTCTGCACAGCCAAGAACACAGTAAGTAAAGCAAGCAAACAGCCCTCAGAATGGGAGAAGATATTCGCAGGTTATGTCTCCGACAAAGGTTTAATAACCAGCATCCACAGAGAACTCAAACGTATAACCAGGAAAAGAACAAGTGATCCTATTGCAGGCTGGGCAAGGGATTTGAAGAGAAACTTCTCTGAAGAAGACAGGCGCACGGCCTTCAGACATATGAAAAAATGCTCATCATCTTTAATCATCAGAGAAATGCAAATCAAAACTACTTTGAGATATCATCTAACTCCAGT
>CAUYPK010041859.1:0-27575 GCA_963574355.1 Loris lydekkerianus
AATATATTATTGTTAAAATTATATGCTTTTGTGTGAGTGTTTGTCTGTTTTGGCAGGTCACTGCGTGGTGTGGCTCTCTGACTCTCACAGTTTAAAATTTTGGCTCTTTGTGTCGAACTTGTTCGCCACCCCTGCTCTGGAGTAACTAAAAAAAAAAAAAAAAAAAATGGAGCCCACATTTACTGACATGAGGAAGCCTATATGTATGAGTTTCCTATTGCTGATATAACAAATTACCACAAACTTAGTGGCTTAAAACAATACAAACGTCTTTTTTAATTTTTTTCTGGAGACAGAGTTTTACTTTGTCACCCTTGGTAGAGTGCTGTAGAGGCATAGCTCACAGCAACTTCAAACTCTTGGACTCAAATGATTGTCTTGCCTCAGTCTCTCAAGTAGCTGGGCCTACAGGCACCTGCCACAATGCCTGAGGTCTCAATCTGGCTCAGGCTGGTTTCAAACCAGCTCAGGCAATCCACTCGCCTCAGCCTCCCAGAGGGCTAGGATTACAGGCCTGAGCGTACCCAGCCAAATGTCTTCTTTTGCAGTTATGATGGTCAGATGTCTAAAGTCTAAAGGGACATTCCTCCTGGAGTCTTCTCCAGCTCCCAGACGCTGCCTGCACCCTACACCTGTGGCCATCTTCAAAGTGCCTCTTGGGCCTCTTGTTCTGTAGTCACTTCTCTTGCTCTCTGATTCTGATCCTCCTACATCCCTCTTGTAAGAAACCTCATGATTACACAGGGCCTACATAATCAAAGATAATCTGCAAAACCTCTTTTGCCCTGTCTGATAACATTCACAGGTTGTGGGGATTAGGATGTGGACATATTTAGGGGGTCATTATTCATACTTGGAAAGAGGTAGTTTTGCAAGGTGGAATCAGAGCACAATTGTGAGCATCATTAAATGTCAGATGCCTTGTTAAATGTCCAGGTGGAGCTGTCACGTCAGTAGTTCGATACATGAGTCTGGCATTCAGAAGAGAGGTCCCAGCTGGAATACGAATTCGGTAGTTTTCACTATATACAGTAGTGCTGTCTCATCTGCAGGGGATACGTTCCAAGACCCCAAGGAGGGACCTGAAACTGTGAATAGAACCAATCTCTATGTATGCTGTACTGTTCCCTGAACATACATACCTATGATTAACTTTAATTTACAAACTAGGCAATGTAAGATAACCACAATAACCAATAATAAAATGAAACAGTTCAAACAATAAATGTTATATGAATGTGATCTCTTTTTTCCTCTCTCTCAAAATATTTTTTTTTTAATTTTGTATTTATTTATTTATTTTTTTACATACACATGTGTTTATTAGGTTTCCACTTTTTGCCTTCACAGAATTAAAAAAGCTTTAAATTTAATAACAATAACAATGTTTAAGACAAGGACTAGAAACAAAAAACTCATAAAGAACGAACAAAGATAAATACATTCAGAAAAGAAATCAGACGATTGCTGCATCGAAATATTAAGCAATAATAATAATGATGATGATGCAAAGATCAAAATATCTTGATATTAGCATTACAGCTGTTTTAGAATTTGTCTAGCAGGTTTTCTGGTCTCCACCAGAAGACAACACCCACCCCCCGCAAAGAAAAGAAAAAAAAAAATCTTTTTCTTTTTTTGTGAGACAAAGTCTCAAGTTGTTGCCCTAGGTAGAGTGCCATGGCATCATAGCTCACAGCAACCCCAAACTCTTGGGCTCAAGTGATTCTCTTGCCTCAGATTTTCTATTTTTAGTAGAGATGGAATCTCACTTTAGCACAGGCTGATCTTGAACTTGTGAGCTCAAGCCTCCCAGAGTGCTAGGATTACAGGCATGAGCCACTGCACCCAGCCAGAAAAAAAATCCTTGATATTTTTAGATGGTGGTTAACTGTGGGTAACTAAAACCCAAAAAAGAAAAACCATGGCTAAGAGGGGACTGCTATATTTAAAGCCACGTGACCAAAAGATAACACCTAGGGAATGTCAGTAGAGTGAGAAGTCTGAGGAGTGAGCCCGGGAATATTCCAGTGGTTGGGGATTGGGGAGACAAGCGACCAGCAAAGAGTGACAAGAGAGGTGGAAGGGTGAGAGAGGGTGGTCCAGGGGCCAGGTAAGCACAGGGTTATGGCAGAGAGAGGTGTCAGCTTCTGAGAGGTCGAGTAAGACTGAGCAGTGTCCGTTGGATTTGGCTGGTGACCTTGACAAAAGCAGTTTAGGCTGGGGGGTGGGGAGGGAACGGCAGCCTGATTGAAATGAGTTTGAGAGGGGTACGTGGACACGAGCAGCACAGACAACTATCTAAGGAGCAAAGAGACAGGGCAGCCACTGAAGTGCATCTGGGACCCAGGAAAGGCCTGTGAGCTGAGGGTCTTCCACAGGCAGCTCTGGTTCCAGAGTCTGGGCCAGGCAGGGTCTCTGGAGCACCCTGGAGGAGGCCTACCTGAGCGTTAGGGGTCCAGGACTCCACTTCGCAAGTCCTGGCATGCTGAGTAGAAGGAGAGTAGAGACCCAGTGCAGACCTGCTGCTGTCTGTTCCAACGGAGACATGCCTGTCCAGGTGGGCAAAAGTTGACGTGGACTGAAAGTTTTTAAAATTTTCTCTAATTTTAACTACACTGGCAAAATTATCTAAAGGAAACTAGTAGTGATTTTTAATATTGAAAGTCCTCTCCAGATATAACTATGCTATGAGAATTTCCACGTATCAGTTTTTCCAGAAACTGGCTGCACCTATAATTATATTTTTGGTTCTCTACTCCATCTAGCATAAGACTAAATATAATTCCATAAGATTTTCCTCAAACCATCTTAAGTTTTTTTTTTTTTAATCGAGGCTGTCACAATACGACTGTGAGATTATAGAATGGCATGCAGTTTTTAAAAAGCTGAAACATGGAGCAGGAATGTTACTTTCCATATGCCACTGGATAAGCACCAGCCAAGCCTGGCAGTGAATCAAGAGAACAGGAATTCAGGGCCAGAAGGCCAGTTTCCCTGAGGACCCAAGGGAGATAAACATCAGGAGTCATAGGAATGGTTTCAAGGCTTTCAAAAATTAAAGAACCAGCGTCTAATATGGAGAAGATCCTAAGTGTACCAATAGCAGCATAGGGCAGGAGGACAGAGAATGTGTATGCCTCAACATTTCCACAGAGAGGATGAGGGTGCTAAATCTGACAACTAAGGAGAAGGACCTACCCTCTGCTTGGAGGTTCAAGGCTATCAGGTGTCATCTTGAAAGAGACATGCTCAAGATGAGTAAGCTACCTCAGGGCCTTTGCACATACTGTTCTCCTTTTGGGGGGCCAATCAGACCTTCCCTCCACTCCTGGCTAACCTTCACTCGTCCTTTAGGTCTCACATAAAACATCATCTGGTCAGGAGAGCCTTTCCTAAACCCCTAAGTGCCTCATTCCATCTGAATCCAGTTGTGGGCCCAATTAATTTAAAAGCTACGGGTATTTCTTCTGGCACAACCTCAGAGTAAAATTTCTAAAATAAATGTAGAATATAAGCATCTCATTATATGAGGTTTCTTTCTTTCTTTTCTTTCTTTCTTTCTTTTTAAGATGGAATCTCACTCTGTCGCTCTGGGTACAGTGCCATGGTGTCATCATAGCTCACAGCAACCTCAAACTCTTGGGCTCAAGTGATACTCTTGCCTCAGCCTTCCAAGTAACTGTGAGTACAGGTGTGCTCCATGCACAGCTCATTTTTCTATTTTTAGTGGAGATGGGGGTCTTGCTCTTGCTCAGGGTGACCTTGAACTTATGAGCTTGGGCAATCCTCCCACCTTGGTTTCCCAGAGTGCTAGGATTACAGGTATAAGCCACTGTGCTTGGCACTTACTTTGTATTTGAAAGGTGATCTAAGTATGTAATTCATCCTTTTGTGTGAATTTACTACATTTTAATGATCCATTTGGGAATTTCATAAATATTTGAGTATCCAATAGTGCAAATATGATGTTAAATTCTAGAGACATAATGGTGTAATTTAGACATGATCTCTGCCTTCAAGGAATATGAATTTGACAGTGTAGACATACTGAGTAATTATAAAACTAACACTTCATGAAGAGAAAAGACAGACTACTGGAAGAACATATGGCAAGAAGATTAAATAGAGTTAACCTAGTTGGGTGTGTATCTGCCCATATGCATATGGCAAGGAGGAGTGAGAGTTATAAGAAACACCTGAATAGCTCAGTAATGTAACACCTTGGTGAAAAGGGCGTGGGGAGGGATTTGGCTCTCCTAACAAAGATGAGAGCTCCTGAGATGAGAGCATCAGTGATTGGCAGCCTCTACACTTGTGGTGTTAAGAGCCACAGGAATGTGTCTATAAGAGGCTGGAGAAGGCAGTTGGGAGCAAGCGCACATTCTGTCATGGAGTTGCTCACTCTGGCTCAGTCGCTTCTGACTGCAGACCACCTGCACGGCGTCTCTCTCTATGAAAGACTGCTAAGATGTACTCTTCTTACTAAGACTGCTTTACTCCCTCAAATACTGTCTTTCTCTCTCTCCCTTCTGCTAAAGTGAATAGACCTCAGGCACCTAAGAGCAATTGTTTCTGAGCAAGGTAGCCTAGTGGTCCATGTCCAGAACCTAAATAAGCCAGGGGCCAGAGACCTGGACAGTCCAGCACCCCGACATGGGTGATTCAGAGAAGGCTTCTCTATTGTGATATATATATATATACATATATGTGTGCATGTGTGTGTATATATATATTTTTTGAGACAGTCTCACTTTGTTGCCTTCAGTAGAGTGCTGTGGTGTCACACAGCTCACAGCAACCTCAAACTCCTGGGCTCAAGTGATTCTCTTGCCTCAGCCTCCTGAGTTGCTGGGACTACAAACGTCCACCACAACATCCTGCTATTTTTATTTTTTGGAGATGGGGTCTCACTCTTGCTCAGGCTGGTCTGGAATTGTGAGCTCTGGCAGTCTACCTGCCTTAGACTCCCAGAGTGCTAGGGTTACAGGCACGAGCCTGTGATTGTGAATGAGTAAAAGTTAGCCAGATGTAAGGAGGAAAGGATATGAAAAAATATTCCAGGCTTAGTATTGAGAGTGTGAAGATAGTTATTCCAGTTGAGGCCAGAACACATCACAATGGGTTTTATAAATCATTTAAATAGATAGGACTTTATCTAAGAGCCAATGGGAAACCATTCAGAGTTTTTTTTTTTTTTTTTTTTTTTTTTAGCAGATAAATGACGTTATATTTATTAAAAACCTTTGTATGTCAGGTACTGTTCTAGGCACTGGAGATCTAGAAATGAACATGATAAACTCCTTGCCTCCTAGAATTTACATTCTGATGCAATAAACAAACAAGCACCTAATACAATACAGTATCTTTTCAGGTAATGATAAGCGCTATGGAAGAAACAAAGGGAGGAGATAGAAAATGGAGAAAAGGTAGCAATTTTAGGTAGAGCTGTTAGGGAAGTTCACCCTGAGGAAGTCATCTGTGATGGTCTCTCAGACATTTGAGTAGAAACCTGAATGAGTAAGGCAGTGAGTCATATGAAGACCTAGGGAGAGGATGTCCCAGGAAGATAAAACAGACGAGTAAAATTCCTGGGGGGGGGGGGGAATAAGCTTCATGTGTTGGAGGAACTGTAGGAAGTGGTGGACTGCAGAAGGTAGAGAAGAGAGGTAAGGGTGAGGTCAGAGGTGTAGGCAGGGTCCATGTCCTAGGTTATAGGACCTTGAAATCATGAAAAGTTGAATTTTATTTTCAATATGATTGGAAGCCATTGAAAAGTTCTGGGTAGAGGACCAATGTGATTTGTATTTTGAAAAGGCCACTCTGGCTGCTGGTAGAGTTTAGAGTATAAAGGGCTAGAAGATCAATTAGAAGGCTGTTTCTTTCCTGGACTGGAAAGAAATAATGATGACTTGGACTAAGGTGGTAGTCCAAGTTGAGCAGTTGAGGTGGTGAAAATAGTTGGTTTTAGGATATATTTTCCAGTATATAAGCCAATAGGATTTGCTAAGGGATTTGAATGTGGGCTGTGAGAGAAAAAAAAAATTAAGGATGACTCCTATGTCTTTGACCTGTGCATCTGGGTGAATGCTGATGCCAGTTCTGAGATGGGAAGGGATAAAGGAGAAAAAGATTTCTTTTACAAAACCAAGAGTTCTGTTTTGAGATTCCTCCTAGACATCCAATCAGAAAAGACAAGTAGGTTTATCTGGCTCATGGTAGAAGTCAGTGTTTGTGCTATAATTTTTTGGCATTCACAAGCACAGAGGTGGTAACCAAAGTCATAATAAGATTTTAAGAAATTCTTAGCCAGTGTAGCATTCAGAGTTTGGAACAAGGTGAGAAGACCAACAAAGGAACCTAAGGAGGAGCAGTCAATGAAAAACTGGAGAACACGCTAACGTGTATCATAGAAGTTAAGTGAAAGAGGGAATGCTCCATTGTGCCAAAAACTAAGATATGTCCTGAAGAAAGACCACTTTGGTTATAATATGGATGGTGGACTGCAGAAGGCAAGACTGTAGGTAAAGAAGTGGAATACTTTTGCTGTACCCAGGGGAGAGACGACAAACGTTGTCTCAGATTAGGGTAGTGGTCGTTGGTATGGAGTGAAGTGGTGGATAAATTTGGGAGGCAGAATTAACAGCCTTGGTAATTTGGTATAGGCTGAATGTTGTAGATCTTAAGTTTAATTTTTTTTTAAAAGGTTGAACTTCAAAAACTAAAGTATTTAAATAAGCAACCAAAACCCGAAATTACTGTGGCTGGAGTACTTTTGGATGCGTTAGAGCAGTGGTTCTCAACCTGTGGGTCGCAACCCCTTTATAATAATGAAAATACATTGCGGCATTAGGAAGGTTGAGAACCACTGCTTTAGAGGCTAAGGTTTTTAGTATTATTTAAATTGATCAAGATTATAAAAGTGTGGCCATTAACTTATATAATGGCATTGTAACCAACATTTTAGATTAGGGAAAATCAGTTTATCTTTGCAGAAAGTTAAGATAAAGATGCCAGAGGCATTATCTTACTTGTAGCAATCTACTGTTGCATAGGTAGTGGACAGTAAACCCCACAGGACACAGTGCACATCCACAGGATTCCCTGCGCCCTGAGCCTTGGCTTGGGTGCTAGCAGCAGGTGATGTGTGGGTGACCACATGTGCAAGGGACTTTTCCATCCATCCGCCCAGACCTGAGGAAAAAGAACCAGAAGCTCCCTATGCCTTCCTCCTTTGCCACCATTTCAAACATCTGGCAGGGACTTGTTTTGGGGTTCCCACTGATTTCCAGGAAGGATGTGACCTCCTTTTTGCCCCTAGCTTGGAGGGCTATTTGTCTTTGCTGCTGTGACCTTTCTCTCTTGATGTTAAGGTGCCTGGCGCCCTCCAGGAATAGTGCAGATGGGACACTGAGCCAGTGGGGGACTTCTGAGCAACTTTGAAGCCATCTATAAGGGTTAGGGTGAGGGTGTCTAACTGAAGGTCCTGTGGGATGTCAGCCAAACAGGGTGGTGCTGGGGAAATATGACTGTTAATGAGGCCAAAAAGAAATTAAAACAAAAGAGGCACCAGAAGGAACTTTATTGATTACAGACAGTTCACATTAAGACTACTATGTCTACTAACTGTTAAAACATCAGCTGAATCAACTAATCTGTGAATTAAATACCAAGGTTGGAAATTCAGATTGGACTGTTATATGTCTCAAGTCCAAGCTTAAACAATTGGACAGTGTGGTTTGTTTGATTTTGACTAACATGTTCAGCTGTGCAAGGATAAGTGGATTGGCCAGAAGCTCCCCTGAAATAGTGTGACATCTGGGGTCTGCCTTTACCAACAAACTAAAAAGTTCTTAGAAAAACATAAATTACAGGTATAAGTGTTTCTCTTTTTTTAAATATGC
Organism: Loris lydekkerianus; assembly: GCA_963574355.1. Classification (NCBI taxonomy): domain Eukaryota; kingdom Metazoa; phylum Chordata; class Mammalia; order Primates; family Lorisidae; genus Loris; species Loris lydekkerianus. The sequence continues at coordinate 7,905 of CAUYPK010041859.1, forward strand.
TCACATAGAGCATCTCCTAATGCAGCTATGTAAAAGAGAGCAAAAACTTGAGTGACTGCTGTGGATAACTATGCAGAATTCTTTCCAAGAACAGCTGAAGTCAATCTAATTTGAATGTGTGAAGAGGTAGCTAGGTATTTAAAGTTCCCTTAGATCAGCTGTTCTTAACCTGTAGGTCATGAACCACAGGAACTGTATTCAAGGGCCGCAGCATTAGGAAGGTTGAGAACCACTGCCTTAGATATTTTCATTTGCGTGATGCCTCCCTTCCTAATGCTGACCAAGACCACTGAAAGAGCATTTTATCAGAATGCCTTGCTTTCTGAGGTTCCGTTAGGTCAAAGGTCCAATCCCTAGTAGTAGAGAAAGAGCTTCACTTAGGAGTACTGAAAAGTGGAAGAAACCAAGCTGACATAGTCTGACCTTCAATTTTAAGTATGATCAGAGTTTATTTTAGAACATTCTATATTTTGCATTCTGATGTACCTAGGAGTATTATTAGACAAATTACATGTATGAGTATTTATCCCTCATTTTATATAATTACTTAATTCAACCAAAAAAACATAACCATGAGATCCTATGTTTGTCTTTTTGTTACCTGTGTGAACTTTCCCATGTGAATGAGTACTGTAGTAATTCATTTTAAAGGAGTCTTATTTCAGAAATATTTCAAACTGGTACAAATGGAAAAGACTTTCTCTTAACCTTTAAGGCTGAAGCCAAGAATGCCATGACATGTAGGTGGAACTCCTCTCTGTTAATAAAAAACAATGTAGAAACATACATTTTACTCTTTGAAGTTGCTATGTCCCAACCTGTTACCATTGACTTTTTTTTTTTTTTTTTTTTTGAAATGGCTCTGGACATTTCTAAGCTGTCCTTGAATTATAATCATAGCCACCAGCAGTTGTTTCCCTTCTACCATGTAGAATACTTTGACTTAATTTTCTTTTAGATGTAGGGGGATACCTATTTCTGTTTTTCGCAATGTTTATTGTCATTACTATTTGATTTGAATGTATTAAATTTAAGAACCTGAATTAAAAAAAAGGATAGATTCCTAGGGGCATGTGTGGTTAATGAATTCATATGAACCATTTTTAAGCAGTCATTTTTGACTAGGTCCTCTACATGTCAGTTCTTTTTGGGGTCACTATGTACTTGGAAATAAACTGAAATTCTTTAGGACATTCTGTTATTAAGATTTTGCAACATTTCTGACATATTGTATTCCCACATTATCCACATTAATGAGGTGCTGTATGATTAAAAATACCTCAGGGTTTTTGGTTTCTTGATAGTTTACATCTTACCATGTAAATGAACTCTGAATATCCAATTACTTATGATAAATGTTAAAATTCGTTCATGATAGTTCCTTTGGAATTATTCATCGAGTAAAAGATGAATAGATAAGAAAAGGACTTGGGTCTTTCACTTCCAGAAGAATAACAGATAAATTTGTTTAAAGAGATCTTTTACAACAAACCATTGACTATTAGGTCCATTGCTGGACTTGCAGAGATTAAGAAAAATCTCACAGCACTCCTCAAAAATAAAGCAAGTCAGAATAATGACAACAAAATGCCAACTAAAAATTGTGAACTAAAACAAGAACAGTAAAAGATAAGCACAAAGGAAAGCTTACCCTAGAGGTAAACGTTCACGTCCACAAAGCAGTTGGGAGTCTAAGACTTGAGTACATGATATGGTTAAAAAACTGATTATGAGATTCCAGCCTTAGGCCAGTGACTGTAGAAGGGACCTAAAGGAGGGTGATACAGCTCATGGTCCAGGCAGAAGCAAATTCAAATTCCTTCCGAAGGAAAACATTCTTAATCTACCTCCTAGCACTCTCTCAGATTACAACTACTCAGATTTGAGGCCACAAAAATAATCAAATACAGAAGGAAATAAATATTTATTAAGGAGTTGACAGGAAAAAATAAGCAATAGACCTCCAAGGTATAAAATATTAAGTAATGATGCATAACATATTTTAAAGAAGAGATGGACTTAAAAAACATGTAACAGCAAGTAATTATCAGATAGGACTGGGAAGATTAAAAAAGAACGAAACAATGTCTGGAAGTGAAAAATGTAGTTGTTGGAATAAAACCCTCTTAGAGAATTAGTGAACTGGAGGACAGTTTGAAGAGACCACATACAATGTAGCACAGAGGCAGAGAAATGGAATATGTGACAGAGAGGTTAAGAGAAATGGAATAAGAAGATCTAATCTGAATCCCAGAAAGTGAGACAAAGAAATGCAAGAAAGACAAATATTTGAAAAAAATGAAGGCTGAGAATTTTCTAAAATTATTAAAAAGACTTGAGTCTATAGATACAGAAAGCACAGTTTTTATAAAGCCAAACAATTGAATAATTAAAAAAAAAACCCCAATACCTGAACATGTCCTCCATGATTGTTTCATACCCTTGTATTGTTCCCGCTCACATTTAATAGGGCTGACCGTTTAGATAGATAATAGGATATTGTGCAAATGAAGTGTGACTTTGAGGTTAGATCAAGACATTGTGGCTTCTGCTTTGCCCATTTTTAGGTCACTTACTCTAGGTGAAGCCAGTCACCATGTTGTGAGGTCACTCAAGCAGCTGATGAAGAAGCCTAAATGGGGAAGAACTGAGTCTTCCTGGCAGTAACCAGCAACAATTTATGAGGCATATGAGGAAGCTACCTTGGAAGTGTATCTGCCTGCTGGTCAAAGCTTCAGATGATTATAGTCCTAACTTCTTGGCTGCAACCTCATAAAATACCTTGAGTCAGAATCAGCCAGCTAAATTACTTTGAATTCTTGACTGATGGAAACAGTGAGATAGTAAATGTTTGTTGTTTTAAGCCACTATATTAAGGGGATAACTTCTCATGCAGCATTAGACACCTAATATACCAAGGAACATCAAAGGCAATGAAAACTGAAAAGAGACCGGAAAGAAAAGATGGATTACGTAGAGAATAATAACACTTGGACTGATAATATATTTCTCAGAAGATAGAGGCCAGTGTAATAGTATCTACATGTAGCGTGGAGGAAAAATCTTTTGGCCTAGTGTTGTATGGTTAGCAAAATGATATTTTAAGAATGAGAGAGAAGTAAGGCATTTTTTTTAATAAACTCAAACTTAGTTTGCCACTAGTTGATGTTTAGTAAAGGGTATGCTTTAATTTTTTTTTTTTTTTTTTTTTTTTAAGAGATAAGGTCTCTCTACGTTGCCCAGGTTGGACTTGAACTCCTGGGCTCAAATGATCTTACCACTTCAGCCTCTTAAGTAACTGGGACTACAGGTGCATGCCATTGTACCCAGCAAATATTATATTATTTTATGCAGTGAATATTTGTTGATTACCTGCTATATGCTAGAAATTATTCCAGGGGTCAACAACAATATTTTCCTCCTCTGCAGTGTTCAGTGGTAAGAAAACAGACAAATATCCTTTAATAGACCTTGCAGTCTAGTAGTAGATGAAATGGGGGTGAGTTGAGGGAGGAAGAGGTTTTAGGTCCTTATATTGATTAGAAGGAGAGTTGGTTAAGTTATTAACATTATATTCTATTAAATTATTCATGCATGGTAAAACTTTAAAGGTAATAACTAAATAATTGAAAGAGTAGAGGGAAATATAGAATTGGTAAAACAAAACATTAAAAAAAAAAATTTTTTTTTTTTTTTTGTAGAGACAGAGTCTTACTTTATTGCCCTTGGTAGAGTGCTGTGCCATCACAGCTCACAGCAACCTCCAGCTCCTGGGCTTAGGCGATTCTCTTGCCTCAGCCTCCCCAGTAGCTGGGACCACAGGTGCCTGCCACAGCGCCCGGCTATTTTTTGTTACAGTTTGGCCGGGGCCAGGTTTGAGCCCACCACCCTTGGTATATGGGGTCGGCACCCTACTCACTGAGCCACAGGTGCTGCCCACAAAACATTTAATTAATGTTTTTAAATGGATTAATTTACTTAATCCACCCAAATATTAAAAAGTAATACTTGGATCAGGAGTAAGTTTAATGGATTTGTTGGGAGTTCTATCAAGTGCTATTTATATTCAAAATATAAATTTAGTTGTATTAATAAATAGATGTTAACTTTTCAAAAGCTGGTAACCTTGACTTTTCCAGAATAATATGAGTTAATCAAGGAAATTAACAGTAAACACTGTTACTTGGATTTGTTTCATAGTGAAAATACTACCAAATATGACAGAATTGTTAGAGGACTAATATGCATTGCATATATTCTAAAATGTTAGACATTAAATATGGGCATAAAACCAGGGGGAATTTAGTTATTTATTTATTTATTTATTTATTTAGATGGCAACTCAGTTCGTTGCCTGGGGAATTTTGTTTGTTTTTTTGTTTATTTAGATGGAGTCTCAGTTTGTTTCCTGGCCTAGATTGCACTAACCTGATCCTAAGTCACTCCAACGTCAAAGTCCTGGGGTCAAGCAGTCCTCCTGCCTCAGCCTCCCCAGTAGCTGGGATTACAGGTGTGCATCACCAGGCCGAGCCAAATTTTAATTTATTTGTAATTTTTTGGAGAGAATGGGGTCTTCCTATGTTGCTCATGCTGGTCTCAAACTCCTGGCCTCAAGTGACCCTCCCATCTGAGCCTTCCAAAATGCTAGGATTATAGGGATGAGCCACCAAGCCTGAAATTGATTATCTTTTTGTTTTGTTTTGATTTTTTTCATTAACTTTTTTTACTGAGATATCCTTGACATAAGATAAAGTGAACATATATTTTGCAGGGGTCCTCAAACTACGGCCCACGAGCCACATGAGGTGGTGTGATTGTATTTTTTCCCGTTTTGTTTTTTTACTTCAAAATAAGATATGTGCAGTGTGCATAGGAATTTGTTCATAGTTTTTTTTTTTTAAACTATAGTCCGGCCCTCCAACGGTCTGAGGGACAGTGAACTGACCCCCTGTTTAAAAAGTTTGAGGACCCCTGATACAGTTAATCAGTTATGATGTGTTCATTCACTTGACAACTATCACTACACTACAATTAAGATAGTATGAACACATCTATCACCTTCAGAATTTTCTTCATACCTCTTTGTCCCTCCTTCCCCTTCTCTAATCTCTGCACCATCCCCAGACAACTATTAATCTGTCTTTATCATGATATCATGATAGATTAGTTTGTATTTTCTTGTGTTGTGGGGAATGTTTCTAAAACCAAAATGTACCCATGGAAAAATGTACAAATATATTTCAAACATTAAATATAGGTATTTATTTTATTGAAAAATAAAATATTGAAAAATATTTTATTTTTCAATATGTACCTATAAATATATTTATATACAAAACACATTTACATATCAAGTTATTTATGTTACATATTTATTACATATATTTACTATATTTAACTTAATAATTTTTTAAAGAATATCAAAAATTTAATTAAAATCTATCGCACATTTTTTTCATGCATGAGAGGTACTAAATAAATTACATTTAGGTGTCATACATATATATATATATATATATGTATTTTTTTATTAAATCATAGCTGTGTACATTAATGCAATCATGGAGTACAAAGTGCTGGTTTTATATACTATTTGAAATGTTTTCATCAAACTGGTTAACATAGCCTTCACAGCATTTTCTTAGTTATTATGTTAAGACATTTATGTTCTACACCTAGTAAATTTCACATGTACCCTTGTAAGATGCACTGTAGGTGTGGTCCCACCAATCACCATCCCTCCACGCATCCTCCCTTCCCCCCTCCCCTGCCCTCCCTCTCCCCTTTCCCCTTCTTGGGCTATAATTGGGATATAGCTTTCATAAGAAAGCTATAAATTGGTTTCATAGTAAGACTGAGTACATTGGATACTTTTTCTTCCTTTTTTTTTTTTAACATTTTTTATTTTATTTTATTTTTAAAAAGTTAACTATTTTTTATTAAATCATAACTTTGTACATTGATGCATTTATGAGGTTCAGGGTAGTGCTTTGCTATACAATGTGAAATGTTTACATTGAACTAAATAACACATTTGTCACAATTATACTCATTTCTTGATAGTTTTGAAATGTACCATTGCATGCATGTTAGATGAGGTCCCCCCAGATATCCTCTGTCCTTCCATATCCCCCCTCCACTCCCCTTTCTTTCCTCTTCCCTTCTACTTTCTGGACTATAGGTATGTTTTGCCATTTGTATGAATGTGTAGGTGGTTATATATTGATTTCATAGTAGCATTGAGTACATTGGATACTTTTCCCCCCCATTCTTGAGATACTTTACTAACAAGAATATGTTCCAGCTCCATCCAGGTAAACATAAAAGATGTGAAGTCTCCATCTTTTTTTATGGCTGCATAGTATTCCATGGTGTACATATACCACAATTTGTTAATCCATTCATGGGTCGATGGGCACTTGGGCTGTTTTTTTCTTCCATTCTTGAGATATTTTGCTAAGAAGAATATGTTCCAGCTCCATCCATGTGAACAGGTAAGAGGTAAAGTCTCCATCTTTCTTTAAGGCTGCATAATATTCCATGGTGTACATATACCAGGAATTATTGATCCATTCATGGGTCGATGGGCACTTGGGCTTCTTCCATGACTTAGCAATTATTAATTGGCCTGCAATAAACAGTCTGGTACATACATCTTTGTTATAATGTGATTTTTGGTCTTCTGGATATAGACCTAGTAGAGGAATTGTAGGATCAAATGGCAGGTCTATTTTTAGATCTCTGAGAGTTCTCCAAACATCTTTCCAAAATGAACATATTAGTTTGCAGTCCCACCAGCAGTGTAGAAGTGTTCCCTTTTCTCCACATCCATGCCAACATCTCTGGTTTTGGGATTTTGCGATATGGGCTAATCTTACTGAAGTTAGATGATATCTCAAAGTAGTTTTGATTTGCATTTCTCTGATGTTAAGGATGATGAGCATTTTTTCATATGTCTGTAGGCCGTGTGCCTGTCTTCTTCAGAGAAGTTTCTCTTCAAGTCTCTTGCCCACCCTGAGATGGGATCACTTGTTCTTTTCTTGCTAATACGTTTGAGTTCTCTATGGATTCTAGTTATTAAACCTTTGTTGGAGACATAACCTGCAAATATCTTCTTCCATTCTGAGGGCTGTCTGCTTGCTTTACTTACTGTGTTCTTGGCTGTGCAGAAGCTTTTTAGTCTGATCAGGTCCCAGTAGTGTGTTTTTGATGTTGCTTCAATTGCCTGGGAAGTCCTCCTCATAAAATATTTGCCCAGGCCAATTTCTTCAAGAGTTTTCCCTGCACTTTCTTCTAGTATTTTTTATAGTTTCATGTCTTAAGTTTAAACCTTTAATCCAGTGAGAGTCTATCTTAGTTAATGGTGAGAGGTGTGGGTCCAGATTCAGTCTTCTACAGGTCGCCAGCCAGTTCACCCAGCACCATTTGTTAAATAGGGAATCTTTTCCCCACTGAAAGTTTTTAATTGGCTTGTCAAAGATCAAATAACAGTAAGTAGCTGGATTCATCTCTTGGTTCTCTATTCTGTTCCATACGTCTACCTCTCTGTTTTTGTGCCAGTACCATGCTGTTTTGATCACTATCGATTTATAGTATAGTCTGAGGTCTGGTAGCATAATTCCTCCTGCTCTGTTTTTATTTCTGAGTAATGTCTTGGCTATTTGAAGTTTTTTCTGATTCCATATAAAACCAAGTATTATTTTTTTGAGATCTTTAAAGTATGACAGTGGGGCTTTAATAAGGATTGCATTAACATTGTATATTGCTTTGGGTAGTATGGACATTTTAACAATGTTGTTTTTTCCCAGCCATAAGCAAGGTATGTTTTTCCATTTATTAACATCTTCAGGTATTTCTTTTGTTAGAGTTTCATAGTTCTCTTTTTAGAGATCTTTCACGTCCTTTGTTAGGTAAACTCCTAAATATTTAATCTTCTTTGGCATTACTGTGAATGGAATAGAGTCCTTGACTGTTTTTTTAGTTTGATGATGGTTGGTATATATAAAGACTACAGATTTATGAGTGTTGATTTTGTAACCTGAGATGCTGCTGTATTCCTTGATCACTTCTAAGAGTTTTGTAGTAGAATCCCTGGTGTTTTCCAGATATACAATCATATCATCTGCGAAGAGTGAAAGTTTGATCTTTTCTGACCCTATATGGATATGCTGGATTGCCTTTTCTTGCCTGATTGTGATGGCTAAGACTTCCATTTTAATGTTAGAAAGCAGTGGAGACAATGGGTAAGCTTGCCTGGTTCCTGAGTGGAAATAATTTCAATTTAACTCCATTCAATACAATATTGGCTGTGGGCTTGCTGTAGATAGCCTCTATCAGTTTAAGAAATGTCCCTTCTCTACCTATTTTCTTAAGTGTTCTGATCATGAATGGATGCTGGATATTATCAAAAGCTTTTTCTGCATCAATTGAGAGAATCATGGTCTTTTTTTTTTTTAATTTGTTTATGTGGTGAATTATGTTTGTGGATTTACATATATTGAATGAGCTTTGAGACTCTGGGATAAAACTCATTTGGTCATGGTGTATAATTTGTTTGATGTGTTGCTGGATTCTGTTTGTTAGGATCTTGTTGAATATTTTTGCATCAATATTCATTAGTAATATTGGTCTACAATTTTCTTTTCTTGTTGGGTGTTTTCCTGGTTTGGGGATCAAGGTTATGTTTGCTTCATAGAATGTGTTGGGTAGTATTTTTTCTTTTTCTATATTTTGGAAAAGGTTGCTTACTGGTTTCTCTTTAAAGGTTTGGCAGAATTCTGGTGTAAGCCATCTGGTCATGAGCTTTTCTTTTTAGGGAGATTTTGTATAGTTGATGCTCTTTTAGAACGTGATATAGACCTGTTCAACATTTCCATTTGATTCTGGCTAAGTTTTGGAAGGTGGTGTGCTTCCAACTATTGGTCAATTTCCTTCAGATTTTCATATTTCTGAGAATAAAGTTTCTTGCAATATTCATTAGGGTTTTTTTTAAATTTCTGAGGAATCTATTGTTATTTCATCATTTCTGATTGATGAAATTAGAGATTTTACTCTTTTTTTCCTGGTTAGGTTCACCAAGTATTTATCTACTGTATATACTCGAGTATGTGCCGAAAAAAAAACTCGGCTTATACTTGAGTATATACGGTATTTTATTGACCTTTTCAAAAAAACAAACAAATTTTTGATTTATTGATCTGTTGTATAATTCTTTTGTTTTCAATTTCATTTGATTCTGCTTTAATTTTGATTATTTCTTTTCTTCTGCTGGTTTTGGGATTGGAATGTTCTTCCTTCTTCCTTTTCCAGTTGTTTGAGATGTCCCATTAAGTTGTTAACTTCCTCTCTTTCCATTCTCTTGAGGAAGGCTTGCAGTGCTATAAATTTCCCTCTGAGGACTGCCTTTACGGTATCCCAGAGGTTCTGATAATTCATACCTTCATTATCATTTTGTTCCAAAAATTTGATAATTTCCTTCTTAATCTCTTCTCCAACCCAGCTGTCATTCAGCATAAGGTTGTTTAGCTTCCATGTTTTTGTATGAGTATGCAGATTCCTGCTGTTTCTGAGTTCAACTTTTATTCTGTGATGGTCCAGGAAGATGCAAGGAATAATTTTTATTCTTTTAAATTTGCTAAGATTAGACTTGTGACCTAAGATGTGATCAATTTTGGAGTTGTTCCATGGGCTGATGAGAAGAATGTGTATTCAGTTTTGTTAGGATGAAATGTTCTGAAGTGTTGGATGGTTAAGTTTAAATGTAAAATTCCTTTGCTTAGCTTCTTATTGGAGGATCTATCCAACACTGCCAAAGGAGTGTTAAAATCTCTGACTATTATTTAGCTGGAGGAAATCAAGTTGCTCATGTCTGTTAGAGTCCTTTTTATAAATTGAGATGCATTCTGGTTGGGTGCATAAATGTTAATAATTGAAATCTCATCATATTGAGTGCCAGCCCCATATACCGAGGTTGGGGGGTTCAAACCCAGCCCTGGCTAAACTGCAACAAAAAATAGTCAGGCATTGTGACGGACACCTGTAGTCCCAGCTGCTTGGGAGGCTGAGGCAAGAGAATTGCCTAAACCCAAAAGCTGGAGGTTGCTGTGAGCTGTGTGACGCTGTAGCACTCTACTGAGAGTGATAAAGTGAGACTCTGTCTCTAAAACAAACAAACAAACAAACAAACAAATAACAACAAAAAAACAAATATGAAGTGATCATCCTTATCGTTCCTCACTTTTGTTGGTTTAAAACCTCTTGTATCTGGGAATAAAATTGCAACACCTGCTTTTTTCTGATTTCCATTTGCCTGAAGTATAGATGACCATCCCTTCACCCTGAGTCTATATTTATCTTTTAAGGTAAGATGAGATTCTTGTATGCAACAGATATCTGGCCTGAGTTTTTATATCCAGTCAGCCAACCTTGAATAATTTATGCCATTTACATTAATTGAGAATTTTGACAAGCTTGGTAGAATTTTGGGTATCAAGTTTTTTGAAAGTCCAGTGGACATTTTTAATACTTTTGCCACTGTGGAAGTTGGAATTTGATCAAAAGTTTCTAAGTAAGTTTAGTTTTGTGGTGGAGGGTTGTGCTGGTCATTAAGAGGATAGGTCTGAGAATATCCTGGAGAGCTGGTTTTAGTTATGGCAAATTTCTTCAACATGTGAATGTCATTAAAGTATTTAATTTCTCCATCATAGATGAAACTCGGTTTAGCTGGATACAGGATCCTGAGTTGAAAGTTATTTTGTTTTCGGAGATTAAAAGTCGATGACCAACCTCTTCTGGCTTGAAAGTTTTCAGCAGAGAGATCTGTAGTCATTCTAATATTCTTCCCCTTATAGGTTATGGTTTTCTTACATCTGGCTGCTTTCAGAATTTTCTCCTTCATATTAACTTTAGTGAAGTTAATTATGATGTGTCTGGGGGTCATCTTATTTGGGTTGAGTCGTGTTGGGGTTCTGAAACTGTGTGATATATGCATTTCAGAATCTCTTGGCATATCTGGAAAGTGCTCCTTCATATTTTCATGAAAAAAGGCCTCTGTGCTTTGCAATGCAACTTCGTTGCCTTCAGGCATTCCTATATGGTGAATATTAGTTTTCTTGAAATTATCCCAAAGCTCTCTGAGAGAATGATCTGTTTTTGCTCTCCATGTCTGTTCCTCTTTGAGCGCTTGGGAGTGTTGAAAAGCTTTGTCTTCAGTATCAGAAATCCTTTCTTCTGTTTTCTCCATTCTGTTACTCAGGGATTCTACTGTATTTCTCAGATCTTTGAGAACTGCAAATTCTTGTCTAAGTGTGTGAAAATCTTTGGTGATTTTGTCTTTGAATTCATTGAATTCTTGAGACAACTTTTGAAGTGCTCCCTGAATTTCTAATTCCAACTTTACCTCCATTCTGTTAATCTTATTTGCAATCCAAACTCTGAATTAGATTTCTGACATCTCAGCCATTTGTCTGTGAATAGGATCTTCAGGTGTGTCCACTGTATTGTTCCTTGGGGGAGTTGATCTACTCTGGTTATTCATGTTACTGGAGTTTTTCTGCTGATTCTACCCCATGATTATTTTATACAATTTGGCTAGATGAGAAGATAAGGTGAAGTTGTCTTGAGGGGCTCCTGGAGTAGTGATTAACCAGCCCTTTACCCAGAGCTGTGACTGTTATCTGTACCTTTTCCTCTAGAGCTTTGCAAAGGACTCATACAGTGCTATGGCCTGAGACACTGGGGACTTACTTGGTGTGGTGGGGCTCAGTGGCTCTGTCTTATTTTCAACTGGTCTCTGTCCTACCCTAGTGAATTAGTTACTCTGGGTTGAAGTTTCAGCTGTGGAGAAATACCAGCAATTAAGTCACCTCGCCCCCCATGGGCAACAACTGGAAAAGGAAAATCAAACCTTCCCACAACCACACACCCAGGGTACCACTTTGGATAGTCCTTGGGTGATTAGTCCACTTTGAGAGATCCAAATCAGTTGTCTCAGTCAGTACCCGATTTCAAGTGAGGGAGTTCTAAAGGTCTCTGGCAACTAGATAGCAGGTGTCTGGCAGCTCAAGTATGACTTGTTCTGGTGCTCCATGGAATCAGAAGGACTGCCCCCAGCAAATGAATTAGTCTGGGAAGGTTGATGCCTCCTTTCCCACCTTGCACCTCTGTCACACCCAGTCACTGGTAACCCTGCAGTTCCCTCCAATGAGCAGATGCTCCAGAGGTTTGAGCCTGCCTTAGTCACAGAGAGATCTTATGTCTCCTCAGCCAGGTCTCCGCACTCTGCCACAATCTGGCAGGGGAAGCTGAGGCCTGACAACCTTAGGTGGTTAATGGAAGCTGGGGTGGTTCACTCAGTTCCAGCCCCACCCCTGATTGATGTTGGTGACACTTATATTTGGGCAGAATTTGTGATTCTGTCCTAGCTATATTCCCCAGAGGACCAGGCACCATTTGAGTTCACAGAAACTGCGACTCAGCCACAGTCAGTGCCGCTGCCCAGGGCCAGTGTTTCTGTTTCCCCTGCAGTCTGTGTTGGGGCAGGTGTGGTTTTAGAGGTTACACCCAGCTTTCAGTTTCCCACCTGCTTTTGTCTAGCTATGATCCCCTGAGGGCCGGGTGTTTCTTAGGCTCACTACAGCAGTCCTCTGGCACAGCCCCTTTCTGGGAGTATGCCATCTCTGTGCATGCATTTTCAAGTCTCCTTCCGCCACTTCTCCTTCTGCCCAGGCCGGTACTGCCTCAGGCATATCCTTTGCTCACTGGGTCTGCGTTACCATCCCAGATCTATTCTGCTAGTGTCTGCTACTGGAGAAGATGCCCGACTTCCTCTGGTTGCCCAGAGAGGCATGGAGTGTCCTTCCAAAATATCCTTAGGGTGTGAGCCCTGTTGTTCCCACTGCTGCTCTGTGCCAGGGGGCACCTCCTCTCCCTTTCCCGGATGGTTCCTTCAGTCCACCGTTTTCTCTTTATCCCTGTGCCACAGAATCAGCACAGACCTGCAACAGCCCAACCCCTGTTCACACCTGTCAAGAAAATGCCCAAGAATCTGGACTTCATGGGGGACAGGCTTCCAGACCTCGGGTTGAGAGTGGAGGGGAGTGCTGAGAGTTCAGAATTGCAGGTAGAGAATATATACAGTTTTATACAGTTTTATGCCTGGCAGGAGAGTGCTATGGCACCCTAGTAGGGGAAGGGGGTCCAGTTTTTAGAGGGTCTCTCCCATGGGATAAAATGGGAGGACGTTTGAACTCTGTTCACTTGTTTGTTAAAAGTATACTGTGAGCCATTCTCATGGGGGAGGGGACTCCTGTCCACTTGGAGATGGATTTTTTACCTTTTGTTTGTATCCTTGAGGTCGCAGCTCACCTCAGCAAGGTTGATGTGCATTCTTTAACCTTCTCTCTTGGCTTAGCTCCAAACCATCAGCTCACTTTCTAAAGTTCTGTCCTTTAACTCTCTTTCTGGATGGGAGCCTCTGTGGAAAGCTGGCTCCAGGCAGCCATCTTGCCTCTGCCCACCCCCTGTTTTTAAAAATCAGATACTTCTCAGCAGTGCCTGTAGCTCAGTAGGTAGGGCACTGGCCACATACATTGAGGCTGGCAAGTTTGAATCTGGCCTGGGCCAGCTGAACAACAATGACAACTGCAACAAAAAAATAATCAGGCATTGTGGCAGGTGCCTGTAATCCCAGCTACTTGGGAGGCTGAGGCAAGAGAATAACTTAAGCGCAAGAGTTTGAGGTTGCTGTGAGCTGTGACGTGAGGGCACTCTACCTAGGGCAACAGCTTTGGACTATGTCTCTAAAAAAAATAAAAATAAAAAAAAAAATCTGATACTTCTCATTTAAGACAAAGTAGAAATTACTTAAAATGAGGAGCATGGGTAAAGGACGAGCTATATATCTAACTCACATTGCATTAAAAGCCAAATACAAACAGAAATGAAATTTTCCTAATAGCAAATAAATATTCACTATTTCTCTCCTAAAGTAGGTAAAGTACACTAAAGAAAAAAAACTATCTGGATTGAGACACTTTCTCACTTTGACATATAGAAATAAAAATAAATTCCATGGTGTCTAAATTTTTAGGGTTATATAGTTAGAAATATATATTCTGCTTTTATGGTCAGGTCAGCTAGGGGAAGTAAGTTAGCTCAGTTATCTACATACTGAGCAGGGCTTATTCCTTTTCTTTAGCTTCTTTACACATGTAAAGAATGCCATAAAAGGTCCTATTTTGCCATGGACAATGCAACCATTTTTAGGTTGACCTTGGCAAATCACATAAGGTTCAATGGCATTAAGGGGAAAGCTGGATTCCATACTCTCTTCTTTGTCTTGTGTTTCTTCCCTCTAAAACTCTTTGACATCTTCTTGGCTTCTATAAATAATGCTATTAGAAGTTGACAGCTGAGAATAGTCCTCACTGTCTTGTGACTTGGAGGCCTGTGTGATTTTAGCATCTTTTCCCTCCACAGATGACTCTTTGGAATCATTCCGTGTAGTTTTTTTACAATCCGGAACATCAAAGCCCTCTTCTGCTTGTGTTGAGTTTTCTAGCTTGGCTTTCTCAGAGCTATCCCCTGTATCTTTTCCTTTATCTTCAGGAAGCCAATTCTCATGAAGGGCCCAACATCTGTTGCAATGTGGTGGAAGGGGAGGATTCATTTCATTGCATGATGTACATTTCCAATAGGGAGCTAAAGAAATTTCAGGATCTTCTTCAAATGAATCTGTATCACTCTCCTCTGTTTGATACACAGGAACTCATACACCTTATCATCTTTATCTGGGAGTTCTTATCCTTCTTCATTAAGACTATAATTCTACACTAAATTGATCTGAAACTGAATCCTGATCCAATCAATCACCTGAATGTTCACTTACACCAGCATTAAGATCTGGATTTGATGGCCTCTGGTAGACTCACTGCTTCCACTTCCTCCACAGCATATCTCCCTGATTACACATGGAGCCGAGCTTTCATCAAAGGAAAGGGAAATACTATCAGAGATGTGACGTTTTCTCTGTTGTTCACCAGACAGTTGGTCTGAATTTTATTCTGTCTCACTAATTGCTTTCCTTCTAGATGAGGTAGGTCGTCTACAAACCAAATCTGAAGATGAAGATTTCTCTTCCTGTAGCTCTTGCACAGGATCCTTTTGATCACTCCCATCTTCAAGGTGACATTTGTTTTCACTCACAGATGTATCTGAATCTGATAATTCCTGGTGATTGACTACTACCAAGTTTCTGTAGATCATTGTATCTAATTTCCTGTGCTCTTTCACAGAGAAGCTTGGCACTCCAAACAAATCTCCTAGAAGATTATTTGAACAATATACAATATGTTGTTGCTTTTCATCATATAATCATTTCGTCATAATATACTGGCTAAGATAAAATACAACCTCATTCATTGTGTGTCTTTTGTGCACCAACAGACTTTGACAACTTCAAAAGCAATGGTTTTGGTCTAACCAGGGTTTCCTATTCCGAAGTTGGAATCTGTGAGGTAGTTAACACATCAGTAGACACAGACATGTTGGTATTGCACATTTGCCTTATGGGGATTTTCATGCCTGGAGTTATTGGGGGGGGGGGTGTGTGTGTGTGAGTCCCTTGGGTCATCCCAGTTCCCTTCACCGAATGTTTGGAAGCCCGATGCCCGGGGCTTCAGTGACCATTCCACTCTTGGGGCCCAGCCTGCGGGGGAGCCCAAATGTATTAATCCAGGGAGAAAGGTGGCTTGTGGAGGCAGGACCTTGGTAAGTAGGGTCAGGGCTGCCCCTCCAACTCGGTTCTGGCTCCATCTTTCTTCCAGTAACACAGGGCCGAGCAGGCTCCATACGGAGCCAAGCTCCCCCAGGCTCTGCAGTGCACCCCCTACTGTTCAGAGGGAGTGCCTATTTTCTTTTCTTTCTTTCTTTTTTTTTTTTTTAGGCAGAGTTTCACTTTCTGCCTAGGTAGGGTCTCGTGGCATACTAGCTCACAGCAACCACAAACTCTTGGGCTCAAGTGATCCTCTTGTCTCAGCCTCCTGAGTAGTTGGGACCACAGGCGCCCGCCACAATGCCTGGTTAGTTTTTCTATTTTCGGTAGAGATGGAGTTGTTGCTTTTGCTCAGGCTGAGCTTGAACTCCTGAACTTGGGCGATCTACCTGCCTGGTCCTCCCAGAGTGTTAGGATTATAGATGTGAGCCATGGCACCTGGCCAATTACTAAATATGTTGCATAGTTAGTATGTTTATCTCTTAAGTGCACTTTGACTAGTTAGATAGATACCTATGTATTTAGTGTTTAGAATATACTAGAATATATTTTCTGTTGGGGGGGGGGGTGTTTGTTTTTTGTTTCCAATATAGAAAGTCTCTATTTATATAATATTCTACAGTTCATTTTTCACAAATATGGAAATAGTCCATGAAAGTTAAGTAACTTTCTCAAGTCACATAAGTGTCCTAGGATTTTTAATCCAGACCTTTTCTTCTTAAGTCTAATCTTCTGTAGGAGAAAGAACTAGAGAAGACATTTACAATTGAATTCCTAAATAGGATGTGATATTGTAAATATTCCATGTTTTAGGATTAAGTAAATCTATCATCTGGTTTATAGACTAGATTTTTTCCGAGATTATTGCAACCATTTTTAACATTGGTAAAAGGCAGGTAATATGATGTGAACCAAATAAATGTTTTTTACCATTTTCCTTCTACTTAGATATTATAGGTGTTTAGATCTCCCCATATTTTACCAGCAGCTCAGGCAGCCATAGCATTCTGTGTGATCAGACCATGTATCTAATTCGCCTATAAAAATGTAGAACATCCAGCTTATTTTAAGTGAATGATTACTGGGTACACTCAGGATTGTCCTTGGAAATCACTTAAAATAACTCCATTGTAATTTTTTGCTAGATTTTTATTTTCATTTTTTAATGCTGGGACAGTAGGCAGAATTCTATCAAGATTTATCAGATGTTTTGCTGCACTTCAAGCCCATTAAACATTTGCATTGATATCATTACACTATAAAATAGAATTTATGGAACATGAGTACTTTTTAATGTTTTTTTTATAGGTCTTCATAGAGCAAAATAATGTAGAGATTATTTTTTGTATTAGCTTTGCTACTGATACAAATGATAGAGGTTCACTCCGTGTAGAAGTAGGGCATGAAAGCTTGATGAGTCATTAAATGTTGGATACAGGGAGAGACCATTGCAATTATGGTTGATTTCTGAACACCAAGTTATTTAAACAAGTATGTGGAATTCTTGTGATAGATAACATGAACTAAAACAGCCTTATCTTTAATGAATTTTAGCTTGAATGAGGCATAATGAAATCACAGTAATGTAGATAAACCTTGCTGACATTTTATACTTTTTGAAGGGAAATGGGAATTTAAGCTGCTTTGGCTAGAATTTCAAAATGAATTGTAGTCACAATTTTGACATTATACCTCTCTACCGTTAAGATATTTTTAAAAAGAATTTACTATCCACTTCTGTAAAATGTCAGTAATATCATTTACTTCTTTTTTTCAGGGATATAGTGAGAATTAAATCTTTGAAAGTGGAAAAACATTATCTGTTGTATCTCATCTCTAGAAAATACCTTTTCACTGAACAACTATAGAAAAAATGTTTATTATTGATCTTACGATTTATTGATCACACACCTCATTGCACTTTTATTTTGGGAATTAAAGTGTAGATCTTATTTGATTGTGAGCAAAAGAAACTTAAAAGCTTTGGTTTGTTAAATATAGAAGTATGAAGATTTGAGGTATGGTGTAATCATTTACAATTGTGTTTTGTAAGATCAGTGATCTCCAATCTTTAGATCGAAGAAAAGCATTGAAGACCATAATTACTACGATTATTTTTCTCTTCCAATTAGCAAATCTAGCACATTTTTTGCTTTGCTTTATGCTCTCCCCCCTACTCTCACCACAAGTGGATGCTATCTTTGCTTCACCCCTCTGCAAATGTCTTAACCATAAAGAACATACAACCATATAGCTCTTCTTTTCAAAAGGAGTCTGCAGAATACAGTTGTTATTTATTTATTTATTTATTTAGAGACCGAGTCTCACTTCGTCACCCTTGGTAGAGTGCTGTGGCATCACAGCTCACAGCAACCTCCGGCTCTTGGGCTTAGGTGATTCTCTTGCTTCCTGAGTAGCTGGGACTACAGGCGCCCACCACAATGCCCGGCTATTTTTTTGTTGCAGTTTGGCTGGGGCCGGGTTTGAACCTGCCACCCTTGGTATATGGGACCGGTCCCCTACTCACTGAGCCACAGATGCTGCCCAATTGTTATTTATTTTTAAATTTAAAGATATTCAATCAATTGACAAATATATGATTAATTATTACATTTAACTTTGTACTAGACAATGAATACAAAAGAATTAAGATAGACTTAAAAAAAAAGGATAGGATCTAAGTCCTTTGAAAATAAGACTATTTTAATTTTTATATTCCCAGTAGCTAGCAGCACTACAGTAACAACTATGTGCTCTCATGAGAGACAAATGAGTAGATGAATAAGAAAGACCTACTGCTTGCCTTCATGAACCTTAGTGTCCTTTGATATAATAGGATGAATATTTAGAAAACCACACTGAAGAATAGACCATCATCATGTGATAAATAGAGTTTAGAGATATTAGAATCTGGAGGGAACTCTAAAATAGTTTTCTGACATGGGGTTTGGAGTGCTGTTATTAGAACCTACAGTTGCAAAGTCAGGTGAAGTCTTCATGGAGAATGTGGGGCTTAAGCCCTTAAAGGGTTGGTAGGATTTTGAAATATGCGAGGAATCATAAGGGAGGAGAACATCATGACTGATTTGAGGGTGAGAAAACATGTTATGGGCCAAGGAGAAAAAGGGCCTTATTGGAAAACGTTAAACTATAATAAGGCTAGCCTGGTAAGTGGCATTGAGGCAGAGGAGTTTCGATTCCCAAATGGCAGTTTTGTCATTCACCACCAAAACTAATCTGCTGAATGCTTCCCACCGTATCTTCTGCCAGGAGCCTTCCTGGCACACTGCCTTTCAGCTACTTGCTCAGATGGTTTGACAGATGCATAGGTGGTAAGAAATGGTGTTGTTCATGTCAGTAAAGCTGCCTTCTGTGAAAACTAGCCAACCAGCATGACTTCGAGCTTTATAACTAGTGATTTGTGGAGATGTTAAATAAAAAAATATAGCTTTACAAAATATCACAAAAAGATAGAAGCAAGCGTCACATGTACTCAGTACTGAATTGAAACTAGTAGAGTACAACTATGTGCTCACATGAGAGAAAAATTCAAATTCAAGTATCAAGGAGGGGGGCAGGGGTTGCCTAAGTTCTCACCCAGCAGGTACATTGCCCGGGTATATGGCACACTTTCTGGGTGACTTTGACCTGCATTCAGACTTTTCAGACTTTTACCTACAAAAGCAAACTGTGTACCCTAATTGCATATGCCCTCATTTTAATCTGGAAAAAAAAAGAAAAAAAAAAAAAAAAAAAAAAAAAGTTGCAATGCCCTAAGTTTAACCATCGTAATTTGGGGGCCAACGGGTGTTTTGATAATGTTAATGGCATTTTTTTTTTTTTTTTTTTTTTTTTTTAAAGAATATAAAAATTTCCAGGTATGTAGAGTGGTGGGTTTT
>CAUYPK010041861.1:0-21467 GCA_963574355.1 Loris lydekkerianus
AAAAAAAAAAAAGGTAATGAAATCAGAAAGGAAGAGCGAAGGAGGGAGGGGAGTGGGGCTTTGGTGTGTGCCACACCTTTTGGGTGCAAGACACAATTGTAAGAGGGACTTTACCTAAAAAATGCAATCAGTGTAACCTGGTTTATTGTACCCTCAATGAATCCCCATCAATAAAAAATAAAGAAATGAAAAAAAAATAAAATAAAAATAAATAAATAAATGTTTCTATTAAATAATAAATTATTGATCAACATATATCTCTTACATATGAAAATATCAGGGGTTTTTTGTTTGTTTTAAATTGAAATGTATTCTTTATTCGTTCATAAACTACATTTTATGAAAGTAACCATTTTTTTCCAAGGCAAAGAGTGAAAACAGTGGCATTGTTTTATGAATTTGCAAATCTCTTTTTTTTCAGGTTTTTTAATTGTACATATTTCTGGTATACAACACAATGTTTTGAAATATGTATACATTGTGTTCTGCTAAATGAGGCTAATTAACATATGAATTACTTGTGGTAAGAATACCTGAAATGCACTTTTAGAGATTTTATTTTATTTATTTATTTTATTGAGACAAGATCTTGCTCTGTTACTGGTGTTAGAGTGCAGTGGCACAATCATAGATCACTGCAGCCTCAAGCTGCTGGGTGATCCTCCTTCCTCAGCCTCCCAAAGTGCTGGGATTACAGGCATGAGCCTGTCTCTGGCCCTAAAATGGTTCTGTTTAGTTCACAGAGGACAGTTAAGAGAATAGAAAGATCCATGCAATGAAAAATCAAGGAGGCAAAGAAGATAGAAACATTTCTAGAAAAGATTCATGATATTATGCTTGAGTAAACTTTCCTTTTTTTGGCCACTATTCAGTATCAAAATGTTCAATGACATGGTTAGGTCTAGCTGGGAGAACTTGGATTCCTGGATATAACTTGTATAACTGGATCACACCTTTTGTAAGGTTTTAACCCTTTTTACTATACATTATATTCTGTTATACTTGATATCCATTATTGTGTCCAAATTGGCAGAGTATATTTTACAGGTATACATTCATTGGCCAACCACTCCATTTTTTTCAAAGCAAAACAAAAAAGGACATTATAGCTTATTATGCCAAGCCTTTTACAGATAGGAAATTATTCCCTTTCTCATGCAGGGTAGAAAACCATAGCTATTCTGTTCTCTGAGGACTTGCTCATTTAATCTCAGATTGTAAGAAATACCTCCTGTCTTTTTCACTGCTGTGGCTGTCAAGGCTTAATGGGTGCTGTGAGATCTAGTGAAAGTATTAATCTAATGACTGAGCTGTGTAAGGGGAAATGACAAGTTCCCTGACTCGGGATGAGTGCCTGGAACAAGTGGTCCTGGGTTTTGCTACTTAGTGGGTTCTGCAGTTTGGGGTCAGATCATCAATCAGACCCAAGGATGGAGTTGTGCTTTTCTGAAGAAGCTGAGATCTGCATAACTTCCTCCCAGGATGACTGATAATTCAGGCAATGTTAGTGCCATGGCTGACATTTAATAAGAAAGATCCCATGGGAACACAGCACTAAGCATGCCTAGTTCAAGAGCTAGAATAGCAAATCAGGAATTTATGCCAAGGAAGTCACAGCATAGGAATTAGAGCCCCAGGTATAAGAAGCCTGAACACATCAGCAGAACCCATGAATGCCCTAGGAGAAATTTATGTGACACTCACATTACCAGCTGCATGGCCACCACTGCTGTCTTCCATCCATAGCAAATTCCTACTGCACCAAATGTTCTTTTTTTTTTTTTCTTTTGAGAGCCTCACTCTTTTGCCCCAGGCTAGAGTACCATAGTATCAGCCTAGGTCACAGCAACTTCAAACTCCTAGGCTCAAGCCTCAGCCTCCCAAAAAGCTGGACTGCAGGCTTATGTCACCTCACCTGGTTAATTTTTAATTTTATAGCAGAGACAGGGTGTCACCCTTGCTCAGGCTGGTCTTGAACTCCTGAGCTTACGCACTCCTCCCACATGGGCCTCCCAGAGTGTTGAGATTACAGGCATGAGCAACCACACCCAGCCTGCCCCAAATGTTCTTTTATGCCCATTTGTCTCTGCTTGATGGGACAGAGTAAAAAAAACACAGACTTGAAGTTAAATTCCCAGCCCTGTGTCTTACTGGCTATAGTGACTTAACTGTATTTGAGTATCTGTTTTCTCCTTTATGACCTGAATGGACCCCATAAAGTGGTCATGAGGATTAAAATGAGTTGATACATATAAATGACCTAGTACAGTGTCAGCCTGTGTTATAGGACTCAACTGTGTTAATCTTGTTCACCTTCACTTGAAGTGACCAACTCCCATAAGTCCACATCCAATTCTGTCTAACTGTGTCTATACATCTCCAATTCTGTCTAACTTAGTGTATATGTCTCAGTCCATACATCACAGAGACACAGAATGATAGTGTCTTAGACAACACAGAAATCTATTTCTCTCCCAGCAACAATCCAGGTGCCCAGAAGTAAGTCAGCGCAGTAGACCCGTGCAGCAGGAATGCAGGCCCTGCAGGCTGTGCCCTGCTGTGCTCGAGTGCTGCCCCGTCTGCAGGATCAGTGTTGGCTGCCGGCATCTCAAGTACACTGTAGCAAACAGGAGGGGAAACAGGTGGATTATTTCCCTTCAAGGCCACACTCCAGAAGCTGGACATCTCACCTACACTGTAGCCAACAGGAGGGGGAAGGGGTTATTTCCATTCGAGGCCACACCCCAGAAGCTGGACACACCACTTGGTCAGAGCTTAATGGCTGCTGCAATGGATGCTGATCTAAAAATCAAAGTTTCCATTACCATAGAGGAATGGAAAGACAAATATTAGAAGGATAGGTAGCAGTCTTGGCAGCTCTGACAAACTCCAACCCATCCTTCATGATGTCCTTTAAGATTAGCCTCACTTTATATCAAATTAATGTGAGGGTACAAATTTTTAGGTTACATTGTTCTCACTTCCAAGGTAAAGTTCAAGTTGTAGATGAGCCCCTCACCTGAAGAGCATGCTGAACTCACTCTGGGGGCTTGCTGAAAGATTAGCTTCTCAAAAAAGCATCTCAATATAATACAAGGTGATTCGTTGCTGAGTAAAGTATGGACTAGAGTCAGGAAAATTACCCCCATTTAATTTACTCTAAACCAACAGTCCCCAACATTTTTGACAACAGAGACCAGTTGCATGGAAGACAATTTTTTCCGCAGGGGTGGGTAGGTGAAGGGGGTGTAAATACAGATGACGCTGCTTCCCTTCCTCACCCACCACTCATCTCCTACTGTGCATCCTGGTTTCTAAGTTTTCTGAAAGGCAATTTTTCCATGGAAGACAGTTTTTCCATGGACCTGGGTTGGGAGCGTAGGGGAGGAGGCGGAGTTCTGCACCTGACTCCTAACAAGTACCAGGCCACAGTCTAGGGTTTGGAGGCCACAGCTGTAAACCACAAACATATTTCAGCATAGACTATAAAGCACTGATTTTCTATGTTCCTTGAAAACCTGAATTGCTTTGAAAGTGACTCAGTGAATCATAAGGACTGAATGATTTTTCTCCCCCTTATCCCTACCAAATTCATATGTTGAAGCCCTAACCTAAAGTGGCTGTATTTGGAGGTGGGGGTCTTTGAAGGAGTAATTAAGATTAAATGAGATCCTAAGGGCAGGGTATTAATCTACTTGACTAATGTCTTTTTGGAAGAGACCCCAGAGAGCAAGCTTACTCTGTCACTCTTCACATATACCAAGGAAAGGCCATGTGAGGACTAGTGAGAGAAGGTAGCCATCTACAAGCCAGAAGCTGAATCAACCAGAACCTTGATTCATCTAGCAACAAGCAGGTTTACCACTGCTGTGCGCTCACATAAACTACTGTGTCCTTGCCTCTGTTCCAACTGTACTGAGCTGTGAGCACATGCACCATAATTTTGCTTCCATCTCATGTGCCAAGTCCAGTTGATTGCTAGTGGCAATCTGAACAACTGGTGCTGAGATGAATTGTGAGACGGAGGAGGGCTCAGTGGGGAAAGAGCTAGGGATATTTGTCGTGGTCACAGGAAAGGGGTCGGGGAAGTATTTATGATTTATACCATGTACTTGTGTCTGATGCAGACTTAATGAAAACCCTTATACATGGCAGGTAGTACACATTCCCTAACTGTTTGCCAAGTGAAAAAGCAGAAGCATGTGTTACTTATCAATAGCTTGGACGGTATACTGCAGCCACAGCAGAAGCTACTTGCTTGCTTATTTTTGCTGTAGCTAGAGTTTTGATAGCAGCTAGTTTGTGACAGACAGAGTCTGAAATCTGGTCTCCTATTCCTTTTGATACTTTTGAGACCTAACTAGGTTTTAAGACGTATCTTAACAAGTCAGTAAGCTCAGGGAACAGAAACTAAATCTTTTTCTTAGCCTAAAAATGCAGGGATCCAATTTTCAGAGACAAGAAATAGGATTTTATTTACCTGTTGTCTGAAAGTATAACAATGATATCAATCATATTTAGTTGAACAGTTAACATATTTTCTTATGGGTAAACAAGAAATGATGTAAAATTTGGATTTTTCCAATAAAATCAGAATAATAGGTATAAGACACACGTGTGTGTATTCCTAGCACAGTGCTACATACAGTATAGTACATGGATTAAGATGATACAAGGGAAAGAACTGGATTGCTTTCCACAGCAGTGAAATGTATGCCTGACAAACAAAAGAAGTACAAAACTGTTGATGAGACTCTTGAGTATCAGTTCACTTTGAAATGCCAGGCAGAAAGAAGACAAGATTTCCACTGAGATCCCCACTGCCATACAAACAAATGAAAACAGACTTGCATGGAAACTGAGACTGGCAAGTCCAACTTCTGATGCAACGGTGTGTGATACATCAGATCACTGACTGTACTGACTATACTCATTCCTGTCCAGATAGCATATAGTATAGATGTTAATTCAAGTCTATTTTTTTTTTTTTAGATGTTTCAAGAAACTAAAGTCAGTGTGTCTGTCTGTCTCCCTAACAGGATTAAAATCAGAAGGCCTTTACAGAGTCTCTGGGTTCACTGAACACATCGAAGATGTCAAAATGGCATTTGACAGAGGTAAGCCTGCACTTCTTGAATGCCATCTGACAAACTTAGCATCCTCTCTTTTGGAACCAGTTTTATTTATAGTGAGAGTGGAGTTTCAGAACTACTGAGAGTCATTCCTCAGGAAGCTGTGTAACAATAGCTTGAAAACCACACAGTTCTGCCTCTCTGGGGAGAGTGTTTCCTTAGAAGCCATGGTGAAGTGGCTGCCTCCAAGAGAATTTAAAATACTACTTGGATGGGCAGTCAATCCACGTGGCACCAAGTACCCTTCTGTGTGCCTACCTCAGAATCCCACAGACAGTTCTTCTCTCAGCTCCAAAGAAGGAGCACGGGGAAAGGAGGGTAGCCCGAACATAGAAGGAGGGGAAGGAAGCCAGTGGAAGTTTAGGAGGTAATTTCTTTTGTTCTTTATGATGGTGGCATATATGTTGTAGCAGGGGGGAGATGTAGCCAACCTGATGATTTTGTTTGTTTGTCTGTTTAGAGACAGAGTCTCACTCTGTCATCCTGGTTAGAGTGCTGTGGTATCATTATAGCTCACAGCAACCTCAAACTCTTTGGTTCAAGCAATCCTCTTGCCTCAGCCTCCCAAGTAGCTAGGACTATAGGTAACTGCCACAATGCCCAGCTAGTTTTTTCTATTTTTACCGTATATACTCGAGTATAAGCCGAGTTTTTCTGGCACAAAATTTGTGCCGAGTTTGGGTTTTTCGACACAAATTTTGTGCCGGAAAAACTGGGCTTATACTCGAGTATATATGGTAGTTAAGATGGGGTCTCACCCATGCTCAGGCTGGTCTCCAACTCCTGAGTTCAGGCAATCCACCTACCTCAGTCTCCCAGAGTACTAGGATTACAGGTGTGAACCACTGTACCTGGCAAGGAGGATCTTGTTTAAAATACAGATCAGCAGGACTCATCCTTGAGAACTCACTCAGAAAGCTGGATAAGCCCAGAATTCTGAAGCTGGATAAGCCCAGAATTCTGTATTTCTAATAAACAATACAAATAATTTTGGTACAGCCAGTCAAGAGATGGGACTCTTAGCCTATGGACAGAGCTTCCAATATGCAGCATGGAATACAAGGTCTTCAACATGCCATCCTCCCTCTCTGTCCAGCTCAGCTGTAGCTCCTCTTCCCTGTTACACTGATTACCGCAGCAACCTTGAAACAGACCTTATTTGCTGTCATGAAGAAGCACCTTGGCTCACATTGTCTGTTCATCCGGAACGTGTTCACATCTCTGCCTGGCAAACACCTGTTACTCAGGGGTCAACTCAAGTCTTTCCTCTTTCAAAAAGCCTTCCTGACTGCCCCAAGCTGACCCAAGAGCTCCATTTCCTTTTCCCACATCCTCCCTCCATGTTCTTCACACTTCCTCAGCATAGCAATCTTCCCAACTCCTTGTAATTGTTGAGTTGTGTGTCTGACTGTCACTCTAACTAGAACTCTTGGAAGATGGTATCTCTTTTCTTCTTGAATTTGCTCGGGCATAACAGTGCTTGGCACGCAGTAGATTCTCAGTAAATGTTTGCTAACTGTTTGGGGTCAGTATGGCATATCTGCTGTGCCTTTACTGTTTCCTGTGAATCTGCAGCTTTTTTATCTTCAGAACCAAATTTGCTGAGGCATTTGTTCTTTTAAATAATTCTTTATACAAAAGATTTTAATAACTCCTATATAATTAAAAAAATTTAATCCAAAAATTTCTCATAACCTGTGACAAATTGGAATGGTATTTAAAGCAAAAAAAATTAAATGTCTTGGGACCTATTGTTAGCAATGGTAAGAAATATGACACCACTGTACACAAGGCAAGTTTCCCAGGTTGAAGTCCTTGGGGTGGGAAAAGGAAGGTCAAGTCAAAATAAAAACACTTCAGTGAGCCTTAAAGAAGTAATAAGAGCTGGAGATATTCAACAATTGTTTTGTAAATATGGCCCCTACATCAAAGTCCAAAGAATACTGGTGGAGATGTGTTAGAGTTTCTTGATGCCTTTTTATTGATATTTTAAATTAGATTGTCATTCTTTTATGAACTTTTGTGTCTATAATATGAACAAATTACTCTGCTAAATTTCTGTTTAGCAAATTACCAGGGGCTAGGACCCACAGAACTGTGTTAAGTCTATTTCCTTACCCTTCTGCCTGCTCTTAAGCCTTGGACCCCACCTCATGCTTACCAAACTCCTTTCTGTTACCTCCTCCTACACTTCGATGTTAATAGAAGCCAAAAAAGTTTGCTGAGGAAGCAGTCATTATTGTATTTCTTTTTTCCTTTCTGTGCAGGCCTTAACTTGGTGCCGTAAGATCCTAATTAGGTCTTGAATTATTGTTTGTTTTTCAGATGGTGAGAAGGCAGATATATCTGCCAACATCTATCCAGACATAAACATCATCACTGGAGCCCTTAAACTGTATTTCAGAGACTTACCCATCCCCCTCATCACATACGATACCTATTCCAAATTTATAGAAGCAGCAAGTAAGTATTTAGAATTCATTTTTTATTTGTGCCAAAATTTTAAGTATAATGCCTTTGATTTTAAGAAAACTAAAATTTAGAACTCTTTAAATTATTGCATGTGTGCTTATTATTTGCCAAGTGAGGGAATAATAGTACAGTTAATAGAAAACCAGGCATAGTTCACCAGCTGAGTTGAACCCATGCCCAGCCAACTGTACCTGGCTGAAGCAGGATGTCAGTTCTTCCTCTCTCCCCATCATTCCTTGAATGATGGGAATCAGCACACTCAGGTCTATGGTGTTGTAAATATGAATATTTCTGTAGCAAAAAAATCATATTTTCTTGAATTAAGACCATGTAGATTAACTACTTTTATCCACTAGGGAGAATCTCTTTGCTAATCAATTAAGGTCACACCCAAGTTTTAGCTATTGCTATTGTTTAAAACTAATAGGAGATCAAGAATATGCCATTCCAAGTGTTATGCTAGGACCCTTCACCAGTGTCTTCAATCTGCTCATCTCCTCCACAAGGCAAATATTAGAATTATATTTTTCAGAAGAGAAATGCAAGGCTTAGAGAACAAACTCACATGTCCAGGAGTGGAAAGTCAGCATTCACCTTCCCTCAGCCCATGGCTGCTTGTTACGTGTGCATCCCTGTGTCTATGCTGGCAGGAGAGAGAGAAGCAGGGTGAAAGGGGAAGGTGGGGGAAGGGGCTACACTTTGCCCAGGAATAGGCAACAGTGAGGAAGGGGTAATTGAGATGCTGAGATATAGGACATAGATAGAAGTCAAGCCCATTTTGAGGAAGTTTCATTTTATTTTGAGTTTTAGTTGTGGGTGCTGTTGTTTAATCTTTGAAGGTTGAAAAGTTTAGATATGTGCTATTAAGTATAATCATGAGATGCTTGCAGGGAGACACAAGGGCAGGCTGGGATTAGAGTGAAATGCACTTTCCATGTGAGCTGTGGCCCCGTCCCTGGTAAGACCATTCCGTCCCAGGTCCCAGTAGTCCTAGCCAGAGAAGATAGCAGCTGGGTACCCTCCCCCCTAGGAAGACTAGCAGGAGGGATTTCTTTGACTAGGGGCCAGTACCTATCAGAGACCCCTAAACCAGAATTAGATAGTCTCCCTCTCATTGTTAATGGGCCTAGACTCCTCTTCCTGACCCGAGATGTGCTCAGGGTTAATCATACCTATGCTTAGGTGAGAAGTTCCACTGGTGCAGGGTGAGCTGGCAAGCTCATCTGCCAGTGCCCCTGTATTGCAACATGCACTTGGTTGTGGAAGACTGCCAGGGAACAACATTAGACAACTTCTGGGGAACACCATCTACCACATGTGCTACAGTTCAAATTAAAGCTATGTTAGCCAGTTTACCAGCAAATCCAGTGCTCAGAGAGACCAAGAACAGCTTGTGCACATACCAGCAGACTGTAGGCATTTCAGTGGACTGCACATTCCTAGAGTGAGGACATTGTTCAGCCTCCAGACGCCCACAATGTGAACATCCAGTTAGCATGTGGTGTTCAGCTCACTCCTTTCTGGAATAAGGCAGGGTAGGAACTAATTGATCAGTTTAAGTGGAATAGTACTTGAAATTGCATGAATTTATTAGAACCCCCCTTCTCTGCCACACACACACATTTGTGGCTAAGACAAAATTTCTTGTTACTTCTCTGAAAAGTTTAATGTCCTAACTGTGCGCTAATATCTGGATGTGTGAACTTCACAGAAATCTCCAATCCAGATGAGAGGCTGGAAGCAGTCCATGAAGTGTTGCTGCTGCTGCCTCCTGCCCACTATGAGACCCTCAGATACCTGATGATCCACCTAAAAAAGTAAGCTAATACTTTGTCCGTAAACCTGAATCTGCCCTGGAGCCATCAGTGCATTGGGAAAAGCATCAGCACTCCTCCAAGCCCTGACAGCAGTGCTGGAGCCCTCCCTCTGTGCCAGCACCTGCTCCAGGTGTGGTCCTTGTATCATCCCAAGGAGACACGCACTGTCAGAGGCCTTGGGTTACATGTGAGACTGCTGAAGTTAAATAGCTGATTCGAAGAGGTGAAACCAGGGTTGAAACCCAAGCAGGCTGATCTGGAGCCCATGCTCTGTCTTCACCTTTTGTCTACACCACTCCCATGTCTGTATCCCTGCCCTCTGTGTTCTGTTCTTCTCCTGCTGCTTGTCCCAGTTCCAGACTCCTCTGCTTTCCTGCCCCCAGGAGAACACATTCCCAGCCTAATTTATTGTGAGTTCTTTGTCTCTAAGTTGCTGTGGGTGGCTCAGCTGGTACTTCACTTTCAACGCCTATACTGTGAACTGCATTCTCATCTGAAGGTTTGATGGGAGCATGGGGCTGTCCATTTCCAATCTCAGTGAATGTCGTTGTTGGCAGGATTCAGTTTCTCAAAGACTGATGGACTGAAGGCTTTATTTCCTTTCCACCTGTTGACTGGAGGCCACCTTTAGTTCCTTGTCAGTTGAGTCTTTCCATAGCCAGCTCACAAAATGGCAGCTGGCTTCCCTCAGAGCATGTAAGCAAGAGCGCCCAAGAAGAAAAACAATCTTTTTATAACCTACCATCAGAAGTGATGTCCTGTTTCTTTTCCATCCGTATTCGTTAGAAGCAGGTCACTAGATTCAGCCCATAGTCAAGGGAAGGGACTCCACGAGGGTGTGAATCCCAGGAGACAGGGATCACTGGAGGCCATCTCAGAGGAGGCCCACCACACCCTGGGCTGTCCATGTGGAAGTATACGAGACAGATGGAGATGTTTGGATGTTTACAGGACTCTGAAGACTCTTCTCACTAAACCTGTATCTCTTTTCCTTCACTATACGTGTATACTGAGGCAAATGAGTTGGTCCTGTCATATTGGAGGGATCAAGGTACACCTGTGTGCCTCCTTGCATTTTTTTTTTTTTCTTTGCTAGACACATGGCTGCAGTCCATTCTTAGACAAAAGGAACATTGGCCATCTACTCAATAAGTAAAAGGAAGCAAGTTGAGAATGCTGTACTGACACTGGGCACGGGGGGCAGTTTGACTTATAAAACACCCAAATACTGTTGCTCAGTTTCAGAGTAAACAGAGATGGAGCCATTTCACTCATAGTATTCCCATTTTGATGAATTTATTGAATTTAAGAGTACAAGTAATTTTTGGATAAGTAATAAACTGTGAGCATTATACCCAGCTTTTAATTAGCTATAAAACATTTCTTTCATTGTGGTCAATGTCCAATTGTTACAATTTGGAAGGCAAAGTACCATTATCAGAAAAAAATGTTGACATCTCCCAGCTGAATCTTAAATGCAAAATTTCATATTTTCACTGTGGTGGGTTTTCTAATCATCTTGTTTGGTCAGGTACAGTGTCTGACTTCATAGGGAGAAGTGAGCACTTTGATAGTAAAGAATATACTCTCCTATTGTTGTAGATTTGTAGGGTGAAAATGATGCAAAATGATGATTTGACCTTCCTAAAATAATGCTAAATGGCTACTCCTAATGAGCTCTAAGGAAATAAACACAAAGGGATGGCGTTTTGTGCAAAACCTGAACACATTTTAATTATATTTTGCTCTCTGGAGAACCTACGCTCTTTTACATTTATTGTGAATATTCTAAAATCTAAATTTGTGAAAGCAAAAATCAGGGAGATTTTCATTTTATTCTACTAGAAAGGTATGAAACCAACTTTGAAGTTTGAATTTCATTCTTAGATGCTCTGTAATTCTTTTTTTTTTCTTTTTTTGAGACAGATTCTCACTATGTCACCCTTGGTATAGAGTGTCGTAGTATCACAGCTCACAGCAACCTCCAACTCTTGGGCTTAAGCAATTCTCTTGCCTCAGCCTCCCAAGTAGCCAGGGTTATAGGCACCTGCCACAACAACTGGCTATGTTTTGGTTGTAGTTGTCATTGTTTGAGAGGCCTGGGCTGGGTTCAAACTGGCTTCTGGTGTATATGGCCGGCACCCTAGCCGCTGAGCTACAAGCACTGACCCTGCAATTCTTATCTGGATGTTGAAATAATGATTTTTTATTTATTTATTTTTTTTGCAATTTTTGGCCAGGGCTGGGTTTGAACCCACTACCTCTGGTATATGGGGCCAGTGCCCTACTCCTTTGAGCCACAGGCACTGCCCTAAAATAATGATTTTTAATTCAACAATAATTACCACTCCAGACATCATCCTGTGAGAACTAGAAATAATGTCCTGCCTGTCCCATGATATCAGCCTGGCTTTTCCTAAATTCATGGCAGCCCATCCTACTGGCAGCCTTTCTCCTCTGGCAGGAGTCCTGTCAGCAGATAGGGAATCTGCTGCCCTCAGATCCCCACTCTCTGGTATGCAGAGCAGGGAGAACTGACAAGGGGGATAAAAGACACCCATAAAAGGCCTATGCATGCACCATGGGCCAGCTAATAATCTGTCACCCCTTCAAACCAATATTCTTTATGTGATAGTTCCACATATGTTTAGTAAAGAGAAATAATTCTCTAATTTAAAAAACTGTTCATACTTGATGCATATAAGTAATTCATATCCACTGACTGAAAGCATTGTCAACAATTTGAAAAGAAAAAAAAATGAGAAAATTACCTCTTTTAAAATCCCTTTCCACCATTCTGATTCTCAATTTTCTCCTGAAAATTGGTTTGGTCCCAAACCAAAGATGCTCTTGGGACTTAAGTATCGGATCAGTATGTAAATTCATCTGCACGCCTACATAATGTCTTTGTGTGTATGTGTGTTACAGGGTTATTAAGAATGAAAAGAACAATTTAATGAATGCCGAAAATCTGGGGATCGTGTTTGGGCCCACCTTGATGAGGCCCCCTGAGGACAGCACCCTGACCACCCTCCATGACATGCGGTACCAAAAGCTCATTGTGCAGATTTTAATCGAAAATGAAGATGTTTTGTTTTAATCCATCAGGGAAATGAGCTGAATAGCCCCAGCCCCATCAAAGTTGATAAAGCTAAAGGAATAAAATCATTTCATACATTTGATTTGTTTTTCAAACAAGTGACAGAATTTCCTGGACCACAGTGAATTGCCAAGTCAGGTACTGTGTCTCATAGACACGAGCCTTTTCCACACGAGAATGACAAGTGTGAGGGTGAGAAAAACCCCTCACCTTGGGTCTTCTGCCGTGCCTCGTATGTGTGTCTGTTTTGCTGGAAGAGTGATTAACAAATCTTTCTTTAACTTATTAAAAAAATAATGTAGACCTTTAAAGTTCAGTCTTTATCAGTAACAAACAAGAACTTACTTCATAAAGGTACTTGATACAGGTATACATTTTCCACTTATAAAAAGAAGACAATTTTATCTGTTAAATGTTAAATGAAACCTATATTGTAAAAAGTATTTTTATTTTACTTGCAAGAATGTTATTTTATTTTAGCAAATAGAACTCAATGCAGTGCATTGATTATTACCCTGTGTGCCCTGTCCCACATTCTTGCTATGATGCCGTAAAAATGTTGACCATGAATGCAGTATTATCTTGAAATACCTCTGTCCTCATCAGTGCTTTCCGATGAAATTTCACCTGCCCCGTGCATTCTTGCTTTTGATATTTCTTGCTCTTAACACTGGCATTCTGCTGTTGTATGGTGTGTGTTTATAGCAATCATAGGATGGTCTGAAACATCCACAAGTTTGCTTTCCATAAAAATTTTGTGATTTCCCAAAATAGGTTTTGTAATTGGCTGGAGTTGCTCCATATTATTCATATCACAGTCTTAGCTTTACAGAAAAATGATTTAAGGACACTGGATGTATCTGAACTATGTAAAAAGTTAGCACTTTTCCTCATTTCTTTTTAGCTAGGCCCTCTGAATTCATCTGTTAATGGCAGGTTACTTTTGCCACATTTTTCTGTATTGGTGAACAGCAAATCTGCAGAATAATTGTTGAATTTTTTTTTTTCATTTTTGTTTTGTAAACAAGCCTATTTTAAAAAATGAGAATGAATAAAGTTGGTTTTTACCAATTATTCCTCAATCAAAGTAGCTCTGTATGGATAATAATTTAATATGACTTTCTGACTACAGTTCTATCCTCTTGATTATGTTTATCTTAGCATGAGCTCTCACACCAAGATTCCTATATTTTGTAACATAAGTGAAATATTTAAAACATCCCAAACTGTAAATCTTACATTTTTTTTTAAATCCAACTGCAATGTCATTTCCTGATTATCTGAGATAATTAACATAATTGCTCACTAGTCTTGTTTTGAAGTGACCATAAAAGAATGGCTGTGTCAAGTGGAGCTGACAGGAGGGGCAGAGTGTGACCACTGTCCTGGACAGTCCCAAGGGCTATGCTAATGGACTCCGCTGCACACAGGGGTCAAAACAGCTTGGCCTCTTCTGTGCTGTGATCCTCCCTCCCAACTGTATACATTTATTCATTGTAGCTTCTGTACTTCTTGATACTGTCAAAAAATTATCTGGAAATGGATTTATTTTGTGAAGTGAACAATACTTTGTAATTTATGATAGTGTAAATGGAAGGAAAAGCATTACATGTATTA
Organism: Loris lydekkerianus; assembly: GCA_963574355.1. NCBI lineage: Eukaryota > Metazoa > Chordata > Mammalia > Primates > Lorisidae > Loris > Loris lydekkerianus. Next base: position 14,139 of record CAUYPK010041861.1, read on the forward strand.
TTAAACTCTTCTGTCTATCCTTGTGAAGTATGTGCAAGAAAGTTCTGTGGGGAAAGAAGGGCATGGGTGGGGTGAATCTTCAAAACTCTGTTCTCAGATTTGGGGAAAAGATTTTCTCTCCTTACTGAAACACGATGAGAAAGCAGGAACATCCCAGGGAGTCCCTGCTCCCTCTGCCTTCTAGAGACCTAAGGCAGACCCTAATATTCCCCCTTCACTTTCTAGCCCAGCTAGAGTTGCAAGGCTGCTTGCAGGATAGCAGGACAAGAATTTTGGAGGCAGAAAGCCCCAAGTTCAAATTTCAGATCCACCTATTTATTACTGGCTGCATATAACATTGGGAAGTTTGCTCCTCTGAAAAACTGAGAATAATATTCTGATTGTCACATCTTAAATTTACAGTCTAAGGTAATTAGTCATAGTTATTTCTCATTATTATATTTTTAAGCGTTGATGACTTAGAAAGGGAAAGGCTACAACATGGGGGCAGGGATGGTAAAAGCATGAAAAGGAAAGGATGTGTCCCAGGTTAAATCCAAGTCCAAGTAACTGAGGGACAGTATAACAGGGCTCTGTAAAGGGTGATGAGGTTCACTTGACTCCTTTTCTCAAATGTGATTCTAACACTTGATCCCCTGTACCCTGCTTTAGTCCTAAGGCTGCTCACCCAGACCTCTCTTCCCCACCATCTGGTGGCCTGACGTGGCTCCCCTTATCTGGCTTGAAATTCCTGCTATTAGAATAACTGGCAAGTTAGACTGTCACAGGGGTCCTCAAACTATGGCCCATGGGCCACATGAGGCAGTGTGATTGTATTTGTTCCTGTTTTGGTTTTTTTACTTCAAAATAAGATATGTGCAGTGTGCATAGGAATTTGTTCATAGTTTTTTTTTGTTTTTTTTTTAACTATAGTCCGGCCTTCCAATGGGCTCAGGGACAGTGAACTGGCCCCCTGTTTAAAAAGATTGAGGACCCCTGGTAGAGGAAGCAGCACTGTTTGCAGAAACCCACTGTTAAATGGTCCATGAGGGTTGTGGGAGGTGGGACAGGGCAGGGTGGATGAGAAAAAACTGTGGTGAGGATGCAGGGAGACTGCTTTTCTTTCTCCCGCTGACCTAAATGGGGATCTCAGATGACCTGGTCTCCCCAGCTGGGAGGGGACTGGAGCACAATTCTAAAATAGTGGCTTAAAAGGGCACAGGAAGACAGAGATGTGGCCAAGGGACAGGCAGTGAAGGAGGCACAGGAAGGAAGCTCACCATACAAGTGAAGGATCACCTGGGCTGTCCCAACTCCCGCTGAAAACCCACTCCGGGAGCTTACAAATGCCCAAGTTCTATCAATTCTCGATTTATAGTCTTTTAATTTAAAATTGTTCCATTCATTAATTTTCAGCTAATATTTACCAAGCATTCATTGTCTATTGACTACCAGACAATGCATGCCTGGAGACACTGAGAAAGCTTATCTCTCTAAAAGAATTAAAAAATAAGTTCAGTCTAGCAGGAGAGAAAGCTGAAACATTAAGGATTTTGAACTCTAACATTACCAGAACAGAAGCTAATAATTTTTTTGTAATTATGGGATAGTTTTGTATTTACAAAAATGTTTCAAGCATACAACAGAAAGTTCCTGTATATGCTTCACCCAGTTTCTTCTAATGCTGACATTTTAAATAATCACAGGACAATTATCAAAACTAAGAACAATGGAACATTACTATTAACTGAACTTCAGGCTTCATTTGGAGTCCATGAGTTTTTTAACTAATATCATTTTCCTGTTCCCAGATACAATTCACGGCATCACATTGTACTAGTGCGTTTCAAGGGGTGGATGACACAATCTGATTTACATTTTTGAAGAACGACTGACTTGATTGCAGAGCTGTCAGAGACTATGAGAGCAGGTGGGAGTAGCAAGGGTAGAGACAGGGAGTCTGGTGTGCACTGTTCTAATGCAGGACTGAGATGGTGGCAGCCTGCCCTGGGCAGCTGCAAGGCAGAGAAAACAACTGAGCTGTATTTAGGAAGCAGAGTTGAAAAAGTTTGGTCACAGACTGGGTTGAGGAATCAAGGATGACTCCCACATTACTTAATTTGGCAACTGGGTAATATTTACAGAAATGAAAGACACAAAAAGAAGAACTATTGGGAAAAGATAGAAGACATAGGGAAGGTAACAAGTTTCATTGTGGACGTGACAAAACGGAGATAGCTGTAACATGTTTAAACAATGGTGTTCAGGAAAAATTGCATTAACAGTAGGGCTGGAGGGCAGCACTTCCTCGGTATATGGGGCCATATACCGAGGATGGTGGGTTCATCCCCCATATTCAGTAAGTATGGTGCTGGCCCCATATACCAAGGATGGTGGGTTAAAACCCAGCCCCTGCCAGGCCAAACTGCAACAACAAAAAAAAATAGCTGGCGTTGTGGTGGGCACCTGTAGTCCCAGCTACTCGGGAGGGTGAGGCAAGAGAATAGCTTAAGTCCAGGAGTTGGAGGTTGCTGTGAACTGTGATGCCACAGCACTCTACCAAGGGTGACAAAATGAGACTCTGTCTCAAAAAAAAAAAACAAAAAAAAAAAAACAGAAGGGCTGGAGGTACCAGCTGGGAGTGACCCACTGAAGATAACAACTGAAAACACAGGAGTAAGTAAAAAGAGCAGCCAAGGACACAGAGCAGAGAAATACCAGGGAGGACCCAACCACAGTTTTCTGGAGCTCCACAGAAGAGGGTAAATTAGGTCCATTTTAATGTAATCAAACATAGAAGATCTCATGATGCAGTTCAAATACACTCTCCTCCATCTGCAGTTTTGCTTCTCCATATCATCATATATTTACTTTTCCATGTAGATTTATTTTGCTGTGTGCAAGGCACCTGTGCCTGGGAGAGGTTTGCTTAGTTAGATGCTTTATTAATGTAAATGAGCCAGTGCTGTGGCCTGAATGTGTCAATCCCTACTGCAATGGTATTGTTGGGGGGAGGGGGAGGTAATTGAGTCATGAGGATAGAGCTCTCACAAATGGGATTAGTGACCTTATGAAAGAGACTCCCGAGAGCCCACTTGTTCCTTTCACCATGTAAGGACAGAGTCGGCAGGTGACTGTGAACCAGGAGCAGGTCCTCATCAGATTCCAGATCTTCTAGCTCTTTGGTATTGGACTTCCCAGCCTCCAGAACTTTGATCAGTAAGTTTCTGACATTTATAAGCCACCCAGTTTATAGTATTTTGGTACAGTGGCCTGAATGGACTAAGATGGTCAGCATCATTTTTCTTTTCCCTAAGTTGACTTAAAATAATTTTATCATACTCAAAGATCTCCTTTGTGCTACTACAGTTTGTACATACTTCTAATTCTGTGCATCACAATGTATTACAATTGTGTATAGACCTGTCTCCCACAAAAGTACAAACCCTTGAAATCAAGACCCCTGGATACCACCTGCAGTCCACACCCCTACTCATCCTGCAAGGCTCAACTGAACAGCCACCTTCCTGCGAGATTCTACCTGGCTTCCCCAGGCAGAGAACATAGGAGGTTGCCAGTTATCAACATGTGAAAGCACAAATGGTTCAGACAACTTTAGAGAGCTGGGTTTAATCAGAGCATGAAATGTGAGGGGAAGGGTGGGGAGCTGAGATTAAATAAACATGCCCATATAACAGCATAAGGAACCTCATGTGCTAAGCACAAGTATAATCTTAGAACATTCAAACTTAGATCTGTCAGGTGGCACATGAGGACAGACCAGAGGATGTCCAGACACAGAAACTGATTAGGAAGCTGTTATAGGTAATGACAACCTAAACTTGGTTCACAGCAGGAGGGATGGAGAAGAGGCATGGACAGGAAAATTACTAGAAAACTGTTGGGATTTACTGATTTGATGCCAGGATTTTTTAAAATTGGAAATAGTCACATGATACCCCTATTTCTGGTTTTTGTAACAAAATGAATATTAGAAAAATGAGCAGGGGAGCAGGTTCAGTCAAGTGAAGTCAGGGTTTCAGTTTCTGTGCTGACTAATGCAACAACTCCCTAGGAGGAAATGTCAGGTAGATGTTTTGACACGTGGCTTTGGAGCTTAAAAGGGAGAGAGGAGCTGGTAGATATGACCCAGTCAGATGGTATGAACAACTGAATTACAGAGAACCAAGAAAGGGAACCTGGGTAAGAAGAATATCAAAGGGCCAGGCAAAGTTAGAGAATGTTTCAGAAAGACCAGGAATGGCCAGCGGAGGAGGCAGGGAGTCCGGATATAAGAGGAAAGGAGAGGAAGGAAGAACTCAAGCGTCAGAGGGGCCACCAGGGCCAAATGCTGCTGAAGGTGACAAGGTCCCCAGTTCCCTCTGGACATGGCAACTCAAGTCACTGATTACTTAGCAAGAACGTTCAGTGGGGACATGTGAAAGGTGGGTTGTCAAACCTTAAGGAGCAAATGGGATGAAGAAAGAAGATAAAACCTGTAGTCAAACGTGGCTCAGAAAAACAGGTGAAACTTTCATTTCATAGGCTTATAAAATAGGCTTACTATACTTACTTGGTATGTATAGTAAATAATTTATTGGAGAAAATTTTTCATTGTTGCCAAAAATAATATAACCTTATTATGTACTTCAAAATCTCTTTCAAAAGTTAAGCAAGGAAGACTACCCAACACATTCTATGAAGCAAACATCACCCTGATCCCCAAGCCAGGAAAAGACCCAACAAGAAAAGAAAATTATAGACCAATATCACATAAGTAAAAAGAATAGTGATCTATGTATATATGACAATAAAAAAGGGAAAAAATAAAAATATATATAACACCCCAGAAACTTAAAAAGTATAGTGAGATGAAACCTTTAAGGTGTTGGAAAAAAATACCAATCCAGAATTATAAATTCTGCAAAAATATACTTCAATAATGAAGGCAAAATGAAGATTTTTTAGACAAACAAAGACTGAGGAAATTCATTATCATCAGACCCGGCTTACATAAGACATATTAAAGAGACTTCTTTAGGTATAAGAGACATGATATAGGTCCAAAAACTGGGTCTACATAATTAAAGGAAAAGTGTTGTAAAAGTAATAAATGAAGGCAAATATAACCTTTGTATTCTTTGTATTTATTCTTTGTATTCCATGTAATTGAATATAAAATTCAATGACAAAAAGAATGGGAGGGAAAAGTTGGAAATATTCTGTTATAATGTGCATGAACTTCATGTGAAGCACTATAGTGTTATTTGAAGGTAAATTAAAATTACCTAAAAATGTACACTGTAAACTCTAAGGCAATGACTAAAAATATGATCATAAAAATGATCAAATGAGAAAAGGCAGAAAAAGGGAAAACAGAAACAAAGAACAAATACAATAATCAGAAGACAGCAAAAACAGATATAATAGATTTTAACCCAACTACATTGATAATCACTTTAAATGTGAATCACCTAAATGTTTTAATTAAAGACAGAGATTGTCCAATTGGATAAAAAAGCAAGACTCAACTCTAAGTGGTCTACAAAACACCCATAGCTTGGTCGAAAAGCGAAGACTTCTTTAATTATTAGTTATCTCTCACTAACTGAAATATTAAAGTTTTATAGATTGCATTGATGCCAATATGAACACTGAAAAGTAAATAAATAAAGGTAGATGGATCAAGGAAAAACACCAGAGTTTGAAGTACCACCTAAAAAGTTGTGAGTTCAACATTATTATTTTCTCTTTCAATATCCTGAGCCTGAATGTAATGTGATGTAATATCCCAAAATGAGCATTGTTTAGACAGAATGAGATGAAGAAGAGGCCTTGTAGTTTTAGCTCAACAAATGGAAATGGAAACTAAAGTTCCGAGAGTGGGAGAAATCCCTTGGGTTTTTACTTACTCTGCTGCTTCTTTTGTTCCACAATGAAGGTAGAAATAGCAAAGGTGGTCCAGATGTAAGAGTGGCTCAGAATGGGAATCTCTAAGAATCAAAACTCTTGTGAGATGAGGTACTTCCTCTAGGTGAAACCACTATGTCAAGAGGACACAACTAGACTTCATACTAGTTTCTCTCTCTCTCTCCTCTCTCTTCTTGCAACTTGTCTCTGGAAGTGGCACACCATGGTACTGGGTTGGGCAGAAAAGCGTGAGTCCAGGGAACAAGGAACAAGGAAGTTAAGGGAGAGGGAAGAGTTTTGAAAATCAACTGCAAAAAGTTGATTTGAAACTCTGTGCTCAGCTCTGACCTGTGAGTGCTTTAATCCTAATTATAATCCCACAGATTTAGAAACTCAGCTAGCTAGTAGACCTCCACCCAATCTCAGACAGACCAGTAAGTGGTACATATGTGAGATATGTGGTAGACCTTAAATAGTATTGCAAAAGATTTGAAAACTGAACTGATGTTGGAACTACAATACACAAAAAACTAAAAATTATTGACTTTCTCTATAGGATACAAATAAACCTTAGAATATCGAAACAATACAATGTTCAGGATACAAACTAAAATCAAGAAGCACATTAAATAATCATGAAAATTTCAACTCACATGGAAAAAAGCAATGAACAGATATGAATGATGAGATACTATAATTATTTTAAATTATCTATTATAAAATGCTTTAAAAAACAATAAAAATGATCTTGAAACAAACACAAAAAATAGAAAAATTCAGCAAAAAATAGGACATATAAATAAGAATCAAATACATTGAGTGAAAAATATGATAACTGAAATGAAACATATTGGTAATGAAAGAGGAGATACAAACTTCATATGTACTAAAATTATAATAAGAGTATATAATGAACAACTCTAAGCACATACATTTGACAATATAGATAAAATGGAAAAACATCCTTAAAAATCACAAACTGCCCAAACACACCTAAAATAAAAGAGGCAATGTAAATTCTTCTATACATATTGCTGAGGTTGAATTTGTAATTAAAAATCCTCCAAAAAATATCCCCAAGTCCAGATGGTTTCACTGGAAAATTTTACCATACATTTTAAATAAGAAATAGCACCAATTGTATTTACTTTCTTTATAAAACTAGAAGACAAGAACACACTTAATTATTCTATGAGGTCAGCATTATCCTGACACCAAAGCCAAAAAAAAAAAAAAAAAAGGTACAAAAAAATACCTAAAAATAAAAATCCCACATGAACATGGAAATAGAACCCTCAAAAAAAAAAAAAAAAAAAAAAAAAAAAAAAGGAAAAAAAAATTATAAAAACATAATAATATTTAGTATATAAAAACAAATATAGTAAAACTGAGCATGTTTTATCCAAGTAATAAAAAACTGGCACAAAATTTGAAAAACAA
>CAUYPK010041862.1:0-84739 GCA_963574355.1 Loris lydekkerianus
TGCCTCTACCTAGATACAGCCAATGTGGTACCATGCCACTGGCCCGACCCTGTCACTCACCTCTTCCCCCGCCTTCTTTCCCTGCCCCTTCTCCACAATAAAAAAAAAATAAATAAAACTCCAAAAAAAAAAAAAAAAAAAGGGAAAAAAAAAAAAAAATAATTTCCAAACTCTAACAACTCTATCCATAATAAGCTTCTCCCCAGCATGCAGTCAGGCTCTGTGTGGGGAAAAGAGCCCAGGGAATCTTCTTCGTAATCAATATCAGCTGAGGTCGCTGAATTGATTAGGTGGGCTGGTCATTTTTCTTGTCGAAGGCAAAAATGAAGAGGTTGCTATAATATAGCTTCTTTATTTCATATGTAAAAAACATGGCTGTCATGCAGAACACATACTTTCTGAAGACCAAATGGATTCCATTCCTATAGTCAGGCTGCATTGTTCTTCCAAAGCTAAAAAACCAGCTTGAAATTAATTTCCTCCAGTGAGCCAACCTGATAGATCTCTAAACGATGATTATTGCACAATTTGATGTCCCTTCAGTAAAACTGTACTGTAAAAACTCAAGAAAGTCATTATTTTATTTTATTGTTTATTTCTTACTAATTTATTTTTGGGACAGAGTGTTGCTGGGTCATCGTAGCTCACTGCTCAACTGATCCTCCTGCTTCAGCCTCCCAAGCCAAGTAGCAGGGACTACAGGTGCCTGCCACCAAGCCCAGCTAATTTTTTTTCATTTTAGTAGAGATAGAGTCTTGCTTTTGCTCAGGCTGGCTTCGAACTTCTGACATTCAGATGATCTTCCTGCCTTGGCCTCCTAGAGTGTTAGGATTACAGGTGTGAGCCACTGTGCCCAGCAAGAAGACATCATTTTAGATAAATGAGCTTTCTCCCCCTAGTTGAGGGTGTATGTGTTCAGTTATCCAAACTGTTTTTTCATTGTACATAGAAGTCATTACCTATTTTTATGCCTTCTTAATTAAAGTTTATGAAACAAAATTTGACCTTCCTTGACAGTGATGAGTGTCTTAGCCTGGGTTTCCCAGAAGGTGGGGAGTGAGGCTAAGGCTTGGGTGCCACTATTTCAGAACACAGTCTTGGGAAAACAGGATGTGGGAAGCAGGAAAGTGGGACAGTGACAGGGGAGTGTGTTACTGAGCTACTTGATATCTCAGTCTGGCTGGATCATCTTCCAAGAGGCCACATGAGCAACTGAACCTCGACATAGTCCCTCTGGGAGTCTTCGGGAGACTATGAGCTCCCACTGCTCCCTGCCCCCACACCACATGCAAACTTCTGGATTGCAAACACAGGTGCTGCCTCAAACCTTCCATGCCAGAGGGCCTGTCAGAGTGTCCACCAGGGGCTTCATCATGTCCCTGACTGCTAGGTGTGGTAGAATTTGATCTGAAAACATGGGATTCTAATGTAGGAAGACCCATGGCCTTCCTCCTCCCGTCACACTGGAGCCAGCCGAGGTTAGTTGGCAGCTGACATGGCTAACGAAGTCTCCTGTTGAACCTTCTGTTTCTGTGGGCCTCTCGCTATACCTTTGAGAGTGACCATTACTTTGAAGGCACCATGAACCCGGGGATAGATTCACAGTTTGTCTGGTATGACCGTGAATGAATGGGCAGCATCCTCTTAGAACTGCCTGCCTCATGCCAGGAGGTAGAACTCAGGCTTTGAAACACACCTCAAGGGAATGGGACTCCATGTGCAGTGCCCTTCTGCTTTAGCAAAATACACAGAGCATCTGCCTCTAAAGCTGGGTCTTGGCTGCAGGTTATCTAGTGCCCTCTACAAACTGGATGGTAAACACTCTCCTTAGCCCTAATGTATTTGTGGGGTATTAGATGTTTCGTCAGACTCAATAAATAGAAAGATGAACATGAAATAGTCCTCAAGGAGCTTATGGTCCCATGAGTGAGCAGATTATTCTCATATAAAATGTTAAGTGCAAAGGCAAGTTATGCCCATGATATTATAGACCTGCTGAGAAGGGGCATTTAGCTCACCTAAAGTAATGGATCTCAAACTTCATGGTCCTAGGACCCTTTTACATTTTAAAAATATTATTGTGAATGCCAAAAAGCTTTTGTTTATGTGAGTTATAGCTATTAGTATTTATTGTATGGGGAACTAAAACTGAGAAATGTGTTATTAATCCATTAACTATTAAAATTAATATGTTAATATAAAATTATATACAACAAAATAATTACATATTTTGTATCTGTTCATAATAAAAGTTAATATTAAATCTATCAATTCATTAAAGTAACAATGATATACCTATAACATACTAACATGAATAACATTTTTATGGCAATTAAATATATTTTTCAATGGAACGAAAAAATTTCATGTGGAGAATGGCATTGTTTGAGATCTTTGCAAATCTTTTGAACATCTGGCTTTATAAAGCAGCTGGATTCTCACATCTGCTTCTGGAGTCAGGCTGTTGAAATATGTTTCTTTGGTTGAAGACAGAGAGGAAAATCCGTCACACAGATGTGCAGATGTTTTAGGGAGCCCCTACCCCCAAGTCTTTAGGCTGCATTTTTAGAACTGCTGACCTCAGCTTCGTAGGGGTGAGTTTGAAGAATGAATAAGAGTTGGCTGGGCGAAAAACTTAACGAGAATGTTCTAAGTCAATGCTTCTGAAAAACGTCACCAAGTGTTCAAATCATTTTAGGGTCTGGGATGGGGCTTAAGATCCCCAGTGATACTGACGCCCTGGTCCTAGAACTACACTTGGAGGGGCAAGAATCTAAGCCAAAGAAAGAGCAGGCACCAAGGCACAATGTCCAGAGACAGCCAGGAGAGTGAGGGCAATGGCATTAGGAGAGAGTGAAGTGCAAAGCTGAAGTACCAAGAGATACCGTAACCATGGCCAGGCCAGGTTCTCTCTTTGCCCAAGAGGAAGTTATTAAAAGCTTCTGAGCAGGAGACAACTCTGACGCATAAGCATGCATAATTTCTTATTCTGCTACAGGGTAGGTAGGCAATAAGGTGAAGTGGAAGAAGAAGAAAATTATTATTCCCTATGAATATCATTACAGCATAACTCAGTAGAAAGAGCACATACTTTGGACTAAGATAGTTGGTTTCAGGCTCTGCGGCCCTGCTAGCCACATGCACTAAGGCTGGTGGGTTCAAACCCAGACCGGGCCAGCTAAACAACAATGACAACTGCAACAAAAAAAAATAGCCTGGCATTGTGGCGGGTGCCTGTAGTCCCAGCTACTTGGGAGGCTGAAGCAAGAGAATTGCTTAAGCCCAAGAGTTTGAGGTTGCTGTGAGCTGTGATGCCACAGCATTCTACTGAGGGTGACATAGTGACTCTGTCTCAAAAAAAAAAGTTGGTTTCAGGGTCCAATTCCGCCATTTATAAAACGTTAGTCAACTTCTCAGTGCCCCAGACTCTAGCAGGTATAAAAACATAAAAGAGGGCGGACACCGTGGCTCACGCCTGTTTCAGCACTTGGGAGGCCTAGGCCAGTGGATCCTGAGCTAAGGAGTTCGAGACCAGCCTGAGCCAGAGTGACACCACCCCCACCCCCATCTCTAAAAGTAGCCAGGCATTGGGGCAGGTACCTGCAGTCCCAGCTACTTGGGAGGCTGAGACAAGAGAATAGCTTGAGCCTAAGAGTTTGAAGTTGCTGTGAGCCATGATGCCACAGCACTCTACCAAAGGTGACAAAATAAGACTCTGTCTCAAAAAAAAAAACCCAAAAACATAAAAGATAGTAACTTTATATGCACATAAAACGTAGTAGGTACCTAATACACTAACATCAACATAATAGAGAATATTACAGAAATAATAAAAAAAAAAGTGTGGAAGCTATTATTATTCTCATATTTGATATGGACTTATACTGAATTTATCAGAATTTTGATTTTCAAGAGCAAAAAGATTCTAAATGAGCACCTGAGGGGAATCCTAAAAGTAAATGCTTTGCCTAAATATTTATATGCAAGGCAATGTCAGCTCAAAAGTATCCACAGTAGTAGAGGAAGTGTGGACACAATTAGATACAGTTAGAAGAGAAAGACTTTGGGCAGTGCCTGTGGCTCAAGGAGTAGGGTGCCAGCCCCATATACCGGAGGTTGTGGGTTCAGGCCCACCCCCGGCCAAGGAAAAACAAAACAAAGAAGAGAAAGCTCTCACTTCTCCAGTTAATTATCGCCTCTTCCAACACTTGTACCCAAACCTTCCATATAAACTTTGAATGATTCAAATCTTAGTCCCTCCACCCCCTTCTCTCTTTCCTGGTAGTTGGTACAAGTAATAATTGACAAAGGCAGGAGGGGCACAAAGAAAAAAGTACATTTGCGTATTAAATGGAGTCTTTGCGTTTCAAAACCTCTCCCTGCCTGAGCCTGGCATGAGAAGGGGCTTCCTAACTCCTATTCCCCTTTTTCTCTGGGAACACTTGACCTTCAGGATCCAGAAATCCCCTCACCACCACCTGGGATTCTGAGATTCTTAACGTCCTACTCTTGCCCTAACGTGTTGGTTACTGTCATTTAGGATGTGTTCCTCTCTCCATTGGTTACAGCAAATACTGACGTTCTGATTGTAGGTTTTCGTAATCACAAAAATCCAGGTTCTTATCAGGGAAGAACTGGTTGGGCAGAATTTGAAAGTCTGTTTTATACACACACACACCACATGCACACACACCTATATATGTGTGTTTATATATTTTAAGATAAAAAGGCTTTCAAGTTCTAGAACCTCACATTTGGTTTCTCTACATCTCTCCATAGCCAGGACGCCTGGGTAATTGCTCTTCTCTTCTGGAAAGTGTGAGACTGGCAAGAGCAGATTTGCACCAGAAAGCCCGACGGCAGAGCCAGCGGACCTCAGATGAGCCGGTGAGCATGTCTTGACAACTCCGTTGTCTCAGCACTAAGGTCCCTTCTGAGTGTGGGACAGACATGTGACTGTTTCAGAGAAAAACGGGCAGAAGCAAGTGCCACGGACGGGGGCACCTCCAAAGCCGATGTCTGACAGAATTTTCCTTGGGTAGTAAGCTGACAGTGGTTCCCTTAGACACCCTTTCACTGGGAATTCATCCCTTTTAATCTTTGTAATTTTAATATTTTAGCCTAAGAATTTGATTCTTAGAGCACCCTTTGCAATGGGGTTTTCTTTCCCCCAGAAAGGAGTTAACCTATGCTCCTTTTTCTTTTCTTTAATTTTTTCCAGCCCATGAAAACATTTATTTAAGAAAAGCAAGGAGAGAGGAAGGTGAACTTCCCATGTCCAAGCTGGATTACGGCCAATATCTAGACATGGGTTCTCCCCCGGGACCCCTCTGCCTCCTGCCCCTCCCCTCCGCATGCTTTGGGCAACAACCTGGATGACATCCCTTCTAGGTTGGTGGCTCCCAGTGGCATTTTGCAACTTGTCTGGCCAACTCGGCGGTTCAGACATCGAAGGAGAGCAGGTCAGGTGTCAGGCATCCACTCACTGCCCTCTCACTGTGAGTGATAAAAATTCAGTGACTCCTGTTGACAGTAACAGCAAAAATTATAGAATGGTGAAAAATAAACCAAACAAGAAACACAGAGACCTACACGTAGAACTTTTAACATTTACTGAGATATTAAGTCTTAGCAGAGGGAGGAACTCTGTTTCTGAAGAATGCAACGTTCAGAAGGCCCTCTCCCTGCCAGGTGTGAAGAACTCACCCCCATGAAGGTTTCTCCAAGTACCTCCTTCCGTTACTCCCTCCATTACCGTGAGGCCCCTCAGTTATTACCACCACCATCTACTACAGCGTCACATTCATATACGGACTTGGAGCTCTCTGGATTTTCTTAAGCGTGTGCCTTTTTCTCCCAATTAAATTATAAGATTTAGGCGAGGTGCTGAGGCTCACGCCTGTAATCCCAGCACTCTGGGAGGCCAAGGCGGGTGAATCACTTGAGCTCATGAGTTTGAGACCAGCCTGAGGAAGATCGAGACCCCCATCTCTACTAAAAATAGAAAAACTGAGGCAAGAGTATCACTTGAGTCCAAGAACTTGAGGTTGCTGTGAGCTATCATGCCATGGAACTCTATTCAGACTGCCAGAGACTCTATAAAAAAAAAAAAAAAAAGGACATATGAAAAGCCTTTTAGAACCTTAAGTTTTTGTAAGTGGGGTATCTCCACTATAGTACCATATGTTTAGTTAATAACACAAATGTTTACTGCACATCTCCACTGTGCTTACATAGTAACTAATTTATTCACCTAATAATTTTGTACAGTTGGCTAGGTGTGGCTCATGCCTCTGATCCCCAAGCTTTGGGAGGCTGAGGCGGGAAGATGGCTCACGTGAGGCCAAGAGTTCAAGACAAGCCTTAGCAACCTAGCAAGACCCTGTCTATACAAACTCTTTTTAAAAATAATAATTTTGTAAGGTAAATATCATCATCATCATTTGTTTTGTGGAAACAAAATGTGGAAATAAAATCTCAGAGACAGAATGGCAAAACCAGGATCATTCGATTCGGAGACTGTATTTTCTTTCTCTATAGCTGCCTCTTTGTGTTAACTGACTGACTGAATAAATAACACAATGAGTTTAATTTTGCCCTTGGTTTTGAATCCACGTCTGATACTTCATAGAATATTATTACCAAGTTTCACTGTTCCTCTCTCCAGACTTTCAGAACACTCACAGGGCATGGCGGGAGCACGAGGCATCAGGAGAAACTTTCAGGAGTGGTTGTAAGAAGAACAACCTGGGAAGGGCGACTTCTCAGTGTACATTCTTTTTTTTGTTTTTTGAGACAGTGCCTCAAGCTGTTGCCCTGGGTAGAGTGCTGTGGCATCACAGCTCACAGCAACCTCCAACTCCTGGGCTTCCGCGATTCTCTTGCCTCAGCCTCCCAGGTAGCTGGGCTCAGCTAAAGACAGCTGATCCTCATGCGCCTCTTGGTTGAGGGTCCTTCCCTGTCTCTGGACGTGCTTTGTGCTGATAAAAAGGAAAGAAAACAGCTGAGAACCCTACCCAGGTTTGTTCAGCAAGGGTTTAATTTCTCCAGTGCTCCCACGAAAATTGTGTCAATAACAAAACCTGTTGTCTCTCAACCTAATCATCCCTTGACACGTTCAGTAGGATATAACATGGTGAGGTAGGCACTAAGGAATTAGAATAAATTATGTCAAAGGAAAAGCTCCCTGGTAGCTCTGACATGACAGCCTACACAAATCTAATCTAAACATTCATTCTGGGTAATGGAACAGCTATCAACAAATTCATTACTTACAACAATATTTTCACTTTAACTGCCAAATGACGACGGGGTCCCCATAATACATTGCTGTCAGCAGTTTGCATCAGTAAGAGAGAAAAAGTACTTACATTTCACAAATATGTATGAATCACACTCTTTCAATTTAAACAAGGGACTCAGTCTCATTTTATGTTTTCATGAAATCATTTTCACAAGGACATTAACCTGTAAATCGCTTTGAGGAAAGAACAAGTTGGACAGCAAATAATGGATTTGTTTCTAGTTAACTGGTCCATATCTTATTTTAAATATATACATTTGTAGCTTCAGCTGCCTCTTACTTAAACGATTTCTTCTCCTATCCTACTCTCTAGCTTTTTACAAAGTCTTTCATCGAATAAACCAGCTCTACAGGGACTGTTACAACCTATGGAGTAATATGAGTCCTAGCTCAGAGAACTGGAGGAAGAAGACGTATGCAGAACACACCCCATCTGTTAATTCACGTATCTAGATACCAGATATTGTGACAATTCTACCTTCTTCTGAGTGGCTGGAGGATTCTAGATATGACAGTTGGCAGGTTTCCACTGTGTCACATTTTTCTCTTTAACAAAAAGGAAGGAAATGAAGAGACAGTATTTTTATCTTTAGCCATGGGTAAAGAAAATAGTACATATGTATGGTTCTCTCTCTCTCTTTTTTTTTTTTTAGACAGTCTCACTCTGTTGCCCTGGGCTCGAGTACCCTGGTGGCAACCTAGCTTACAAGCAACCTCAGACTCCCAGCCTCAAGCAATCCTCCTGCCTCAGCCTCCAGAGTAACTGGGACTACAGGCACCTACCACTACACCCAGATTCTATTTTTAGTAGAGACAGGGTCTCATTTTTGCTTAGGCTGGTCTTGAACCCGTGAGCTCAAGGGATCCTCCCCCTTGGCCTCCTAGACTGCTGGAATCTCAGGTGTGAGATTCTGGGCCCAGCCTTATGTAAGTCCTTTGAAAAGCAATGTTGCCAATGGCCCCAGACATACGAACATGTAATCAACAATTTCCAAATTCATTATGAAAATGGATCTCATAAGCTCAGAGTTTTTCCTATTATTTGACTCAGTAAATCTAATTTTAGCTAAAGAAAAGTATCATAGCTATGGTCAAAGATTTATGTACAAAGTTGTTCATCAAAGCAGTTACAGTAATTAAAAATATGGTGAAAAATCTTTCAGTATTCATCTAAAATAATTATGACGCATCCTTATAATGAAATATTAAGCAGCCATGAAACTGGAATGATTTCACAGTATTCTGGTAGATGAAAAATCCAGATTATAAAGTAAGATACAGAGTTCTGCTTCTGCTTAGATGTAGAAAGTCTGTAGAGAACGTTGTTCCCACTGGAACAATGAGAAAAGGCTGAATGCTATGTATAATAGCAACTTTTCTTGAGCCTCTGAAGAGCTACGGTCACAAGGCAACTAAATGAATTGAATCCCAAAGAATCATAAGCCCATTCAAGGGCTTGAACTCCTTCATAAATTGCTTCGGTTTTGGCAAAGCAAGGGAAAAGACGTGGCTACTATCTAAGTAAATAAGAAGAAATCAGCTAGACATTGAACACATTGTTAGAGGCCAGCATGGAATAGCTTGGAGCCTCCCACACATGGGAGTTTTCTATAGACCCCCACTATTTTCTATGGAACCTCATTGGGTGCTCACAAGAAAGGCTAGGAGACCAGGACTCTCTGCTGCAGACACGCTGGAGGTGCCCAGTTGCACAGAGCAGCGCCCTCTTCCCTTAGGCCCTCTCTCACAAAGCACAAGTCTTAAGCTGCTGGGGAATGTAGAACACCTTCTGGACCCTAGGACTAGGCAAAAGTCTATTGCTTCTGGGGGAGGAATAGAAGCAAAGCTGTTTGTCTCTGGGGGATGGGGTAGGAATTACTGCCATCCCTGAACATAGGCAAAAATCCATTGCTCCTGAAAGGGGTGGAAACAAAACTTTCTGCTTCCTAGGGGAGGAGCAGGAAATCTGCTGGTGCCCAGGATCCTGCACTGCTCAGAAGCAGGGGTCTGTTACTGACGGGGGAGAGGTAGGAATGCTGAGAAAGCCTCAACTCCAAGGTGTAGGCACAAGGCTTGCCAAAGACTGATTCCATGCCAGAACAACAAAGAAACTATGTGCTCTTATAACAAGTCATGCACAGAGAAACAAGCAATGAAGTCCACCCTTGGAGTAGAAGCGAGAGCTAAAGAGAGATCCACTCTGTGGTCCAGGTGCACAGAAACAGTAAAAAGCAGAGGGTAGAGCATGAATACCTAGAAAATGCCACTGGCACCTCAGGCTCTAAGCACATAGTAATAGCAATCATCCAGGAAGTCTGTAGTAAAGATAGCAAAGATAACAACAGCAACAGTAACATCTAAACTTAGCTCAACTCCTGATCAGCTCACTTAGCCCTCACCCCCTGCCACCCCTCCACACGGATGGCTTGAAAGAAGAGGTGGCGTCATTTAAGCATAATGAGACTTACCTTGATTTCTCTGTTCTAGATACGATATCCACCTTTAATAAAAAATTATGAGCCACACAAAAATGCAAGGGGGAGGGGAAAAAGTATTTTCCAGAGCTAAAACAATCAGTAGAACCAGACACAAACATGGCCCAGGTATTCTAAGTATCAGATAGGGACTTAACTAACTATAACATGTTAAAGGGATATAGTGGGAAAAGTCAACAATGTGCAGGGACAGATGGCAAATTTTAACAAACTGATGAAAAAACATAAATAAAAAAACAATGATCAGAGATGAAGAATTCCTTTATGAGCTCATTGGCAAACTAGATATAACTGGAGAAAAAAATAAGTATTCTTGAAGACATGCCAGTAGAAATGATCCAAAATGCAACATAAAGATAAAAAGGGGTGAATTAAATAGGACAGCACTTCCAACAGTGGTGAGAGACCACCAAAGGGTCTAATATATGTGTAATTAGAGTCCCAGAAGAAGAGGACAAGACAGAGAAAACACGGCAAAAAAATTTGAAGATAACAGCTAAAAATTTTCTGAAACTAATGAAAGACAAAAAAGCACAGATCTATGAAGCCCAAAGAGTTCCAAGAAGAATAACTCCTTCCTTCCAAAACAAGCCTAGCTATATCACAATCAAACTGCTGAAAACTGAAGGGAAAGAAAATATCTTGAAGGCACTAAAAAAAAAAAAAAAATTACATGCAGAGGGACAACGATAAGAATCACATCAGCCTTCTCAGAAACCATACAAGGCACAAGAGAAGGTATACCAACATAAAAAACCTGTCAACTCAGAATTTTGTGTCCAGAACAAATACCTTTCAAAAGCAAAGGTAAAATAAAGACCTTAAGACCAAACAAAAGCTTAGAATTTGTTGCCAAGACTTGTGTTGCAAGAACTATTAAAGGAAGCTCTCCAAGTAGAAGGGTGATATCAAGTGGAAATTGGGATACACACACAAATAAAAAAGCCAGAAGTCACAATAAAGGTAAATATTAGGTATACTTTTCTTACTTTGATGACTTTTAAGTAATATCTAGAATATGAATATGTTTTTATAAAAAAAAAGCTAGCACGATTCATGAAAACTTTAGAAAAATATACAGCAACATTTTACATACCGTATATACCCGAGTATAGGCCGAGTTTTTTCAGCACAAAATCTGTGCCGAGTTCGGGTTTTTCGGCACAAATTTTGTGCCAGAAAAAACTCGGCTTATACTCGAGTATATATGGTAAATTTTTTCCAAGTGGAAGGATTGCAAATTATCTTATTTTAATCTTAATGTTTATTTGCATTAACAATTTTTCTTCAATAAACCTGTAGTACATTTTATAACACAAAGTAGAATTTTATCCTTATGTTCTATTTATAATATACAAACTTCAAGAACTCTGGGGTTAGAAAAATTTTATAAGCTAATTATTAGAGGAAATAATAAGTAGAAAATGAATTTTCTGTTAAGAAAACTGTTTCTCTACTTGAAGAGATAACAAAAAAGCAAAAAGCTGTTTTCTCTGATATATAAGCTAATGGTAATATATTTAACTTTTTAGAGAATAAATAAGAGTTAAATTAAAAAACAAACAACAAAAAAACACCTTTTCTAAGTACTGCTAGTTACTGCCTAAAGCCTGGGAGCTAGAGCCATAAATTTGCTTTGAAAGACTCTGCATTCCAAGAAAATAACCAGGGTAGATTAGAAGAGTATTCTCTACACAATCTAGAAAGAGAGCCAGGAATTAATAATATCTAAATATTACTGAGCATGATATCCACTTGTACCGTTTTGGGTTTTTTTTTTGTAAAATTTAATCTTATTTTAAATTCTATATAAATATTTAAATTTTACATAAAAACTAGCTAAGAATCAGCTACTACCAGCTTTGCTAGTTAAGTAGCGTTTTGCTAGAGAAAGAATAATTTAGTGCAAACATATTCTATTATTCCTTTGAATTGATTACTGAAGGCTATAAGGTGCCAGGATATTGAGAATTCAAGCCCAGAATCCAAGTACCACTATTTACATGGCAGAGTTTTCGAAAGGATTAGAGATAATGTGTGTAAAGATATAATGTAAGCACACAGTAGGCAGTTAATAAAAGCTATTATGGGCTACTGAAGTGAACCAAAGATGCATGAAAATGCCTTTATTGCCATCAACAATGACATTAATATAACACTTTACCAGCAGCAGTTCCAGAATCCCTTGACACCGGCTGATTAATAATACATTTACCATGTTAGTGAGTGAAGTACTTGGGTTCCAGAAATTTGAGAAACTGTCTCCTCATCTTGCCAGGGGAATTTCTTGCACATAGAAATAGATGGTCAACATGGGGAAAGAAAAATGATTGCTAATGGAGCCAATGTATTTTCAGACACACACACACACACACACACAAATTCTCCCAAAATTCTTGTAGGAAAAGTACCTCTTACAGAGGCAAAGAAATGACATTTTGATCTGGAAATTTTTAAAAAACCAAACTAGCTGTTGAATTATGTACCACACTGATTTCTCCCCTACACAAAGTTTTAACCACTAATATAGGGAAATTTTGGTGTTGATGCTGCAACCTCACTATTGAATCTCCTCTGTCCTGCATTGGGGATATAATTCAGCTATCTAGCTATAGCAATACATTTCCTTTAAATGGGCCAAAAATTTAGTAAAAGTAGCTAAAGTATATTTTACCTCTCCCATTTACTTTTAACAAAAAGAATCTAATTAAACATAGTTCACACCTCTTTAATTGACTTTATGAAGTGCTTAAACCTAAAAGAGTCAGAATTTTTATTTTTGACTCCAGTTGTATACAGGGAAAATTATTCAAAGAAAAAAATTTTTTCATTCTCAAAATTTTTGCAGAGCCAGAATAAGATGCAATGGCTTGATGTAGGGGCAGAGTATGAGAAATCTCATTAACCAAAGATAGCCTGCCCCTTATAAGTGAGAGATAAGATTCAAGGAGAAGAAATATTTACACTCACAAAGAATATTTGAAAAAAATAAATCAAAGCAGAAAGATGAAGTGAGGAGGACAAAACTCCTCATCTCCTGACCAAAGACAGAAACAAACGAAAAATGAGTCTGGCTGAGCAATGGGCTGAATGGCTTTAGTTCTCTTATACAATTGGGAGGGCAATAGCATCATGGGATGGAGAACATGGTGCAACAGTTGAGGGGAAGTGTCTCCATGCAGAAGAGGGCACAAAAAAAGGAACAAAGCTCTCTGGCAGGTGAAAAAACAAGACCACAGGGAAAGAAAGAGGTAAATAGACAAAAGGGGGTAAACTGAAAACAGATTAATGGGGCAGAGACTGAATAACAGGAGAGATTGAGTGGGGAGGGCCAAAGGCATCTTGAAGAAAGCAGTGAGGGGGCAGACGTGCCGTAGAGCTTCCTCCTTCCACATTCCCAGACCCAAATTGGACAGCTCTAGAAAGAAAGAGCAAACACCCTCTAAAATCTTGTTCTCCTCTTCACTATTCAATGCTCAGAACCTTGAACAGTGCCTAGTACATAGTGGGTTCTCAAAATACAGTTGTGTGGCTTGGTGCCATAGCTGAGTGGATAGGGCCACACACAGTGAGTCAGGCGGGTTCGAACCCAGCCCCGGTCAGTTAAACAACAATGACAACTGCAACAACAAAAAAATAGCCAGACATTGTGGTGGGTGCCTGTAGTCCCAGCCACTTGGGAGACTGAGGCAAAAGAATTGCTTAAGCCCAAGAGTTAGAGGATGCTGTGAGCTGTGACGCCACAGCACTTCACCAAGGGTGACATAGTGAGACTCTATCTCAAAACAACAACAACAACAACAAAAAAAAAAAAAACACAGTTGTGGAATGACTAAGTGATACATGTGGAAAAGAGAAAGAAGCTGAATTACCTGAGAAAATGCCAAGAGGCTCATGGCATCCATTAGTAAGCTGTGAGTTGGCAAAAAGGATACCTAAGAGCTGGGCTCTACTGATAGTGTGGTTAAGTGATGCTTACTTGAGGGCCAAGGTTGGTTTCACTATTGTAGGACAAGTCAAGGGCCTAAGACAGTCATCAGACCAAGGGTAATTAAAGGGCAAAGGATCAGTGGAGGATTCTTGTGCTTAAAAGCCCCTGTTTCCACCCATCTCTCCCCAAATCCCAAATACATATTTAGATGTCTAAATCTCATTATCCAGGGTCTCTCCTTTGGAGATTATTTTTATAGAGTTTTCTACAAATTAGAAATAATCAGCCAAAGCCCTGAATGTGCTCAGCCATTCAAACTCACTAATACCGAGACAAGAATTGTTCTCTTAACTTGGAAATGAATAAGAACATCCCCATGGCAAATGATTCAGAATAGAAAGAGACTCCCCAAGAGCCCTCCAGAGAACCATGGTCCAAGAGCAATGGATTTGGTCAAGGGAGGTGGGGTCAGGTTTCTTGCAAATCCCCACCCCGATGATTTATTCCAGAATCCCCAAAGTGAAAGATGAAGCTGGTGGGGCAGAGAAGCAAAGAGGAAGCAATTGTGGACTTGTCTAACTACTCTTCCCCGGCTAAGTAGAGAAATATACTTAGGGTTTAGACAGATATGGCTACCCAAAATAAAAAAAAAAAAAAAGAAAGAAAAAGGAGGACATTAATTCTGCTTTCTGGTTCCACGTAAGGAGCTTGGAAGTTGCCAACATCCTAAGAACAAGTAAAACATGTGAATAAACTGAAAAAAATCAACAGCTCTTAGATCAATAAGAGAAGTAAAATTACAGGAAAACCGCTGCTTTCAAAATTGGAGAGACAGGCAGAAACAGAGAATCATAACATATGGGAGCAGAAACTTGCACAGGATCCAGTTCTGGCATTAGGAAAACCTGAACTTAATTGACAAGTTACTGAAGGTTAGGTGTAGACAAGCCCGCAAGTGAGAATATTCCAGGGAGGTCTAGTCATAGGGAGACCCCACACTTTGGCAAGTTTTACCTCCAGGAACTTAACCAGGCTTTCATAATAAATATCCAGAAAAAAATCCTCTTGTGGCAGGGAAAGGAGAAATAGAACCTGAAATCCACCAGAGCATTCCATTTTTCTTCACAAGGTCTACCTTTAAGAGAAACTAGCTAGCCAGAGCCTAACCCGCTGAGATTTAATGAAGAGTTATCCCATGTTCATGAATAGAAGACTCCATATTGTCAGGATGTCAGTTCTTCCCAACTCGATTTACATTCAGTTCCAGTCAAAATCCCAGAAAGTTATTTTGCAAATGTTGACAAACTGATTCTAAAGCTTATTTATAGAGAAAAAGACCCAGAATAGCCAACGCAGTATTGAAGGAGAAGAAAGTTGAAAGACTATCGCTACTTGACTTACTAGAAAGCTACAGTAAGCAAGATGATGTGATTTTGGTGGAAAAAAACAGAAAACTAGATCAACGAACATAATAAAGAGTTCACACAAATATAGAAAACTGATCTTTGACAAAGGAACAAAAGAAATACAATGGAGAAAAGAAAGTCTTTTCAACATCCAGTTGTTACCATCCAAAAATAAGAATTTAGGTACAGACCTCACACCCCTCACAAAAAGTAATACAGCAGTATAGATCTCAGCAATAATGATAAAATACAAATCTATAAGACTTTTGGAAGGTAATAGGAGAAAACCTAGATGACCTTGGGTTTGGTAATGATTTTTTAGATATGACACCAAAGGCAGGATCCATGAAAAAAGTAACCAATAAGCTGGACATCATTAAAATTTAAAAACTGCTCTGAAAAAACATTGTCAAGAGAATGAAAAGACAAGCCACAGATGGCGAGAAACTATTTGCAAAATATGTATCTGATAAAGAACTGTCATTCAGAATACATAAAGAACTATGAAAACTTAAGAATAAGAAAACATCTCAATTTAAAAATGGGCCAAAAATCGTAACAACCAACTCACTAAAGAAGATACATGAGGTCTTAATAATGAAATTCACAAACTCATCCTAGAAAAAGTGTTACAGACCTCATTGCTGGGTATCACTACAGTCACCTTGGAAATGGTCCCCTTGGGTGAGTACCCACATCAAGGCCAGGGCCTCGTCCACCCTTCAAAGCAATTTGGAACTGTTTTCCTAGAATGGCCATCAAAGCTGTCATCATTACCCTTGATGTCCTGAATGTTACCAAAATGTCTCCCTTTCAATATTTCCTTTATCTTTGAGTAAAGAAAAAAGTCATTGAGGGCCAGATCAGGTGAGTGGGGAGGGTGTTCCAATATAGTTATTTGTGTTCTGGCTATAAGCTCCCCCACAGAGAGTCCTGTGTGGGCTGGTAGACTGTCCTGAGGCAAGAGCCATGAGTTGTTAGCCAAGATTTTCAGTAAAGACTTTCCTGTTTCTTTGTCAACGTTTACTTGGTCTGTTATGCTTCTCACAGTCAGCCAATGATTTTGATACACAATATGATGAAATTTTGCAGTGTTTTTGTCAGTTCTGCTTGTTACTGGCTGTCCTGACCTTTTTTCATCAGTGATACTTTCTCTCCCCTCAGAAAAGTGTCTAATCCATTTGAACACTGCTGTTTCGTTCATGACATTATCCCCATAAACTTGGACTCACATGTCTCTGATTTCACTTCCATTCTTGCCAAGTTTAACAAGAAATTTACAAATGTTTGTTTGTTGCTCTGATTCAAGCTCTGATATTCTCAACACAGCACACAACGATAATAATGAACACCACTCAGTAAGACGCCGGCACATGTCAACACAAGTACTGTGAGACTCTGATATACCAAGGTTATGAAACCTTACCAAGCCAACATAAGTGCGTGAGGGCAAGTATGCAAACGTCAGATCATTTACAGACAGAAGATGAATATATGAAAAGATGTCCCACATCATATGTCACTATGGAAATACAAATGAAAACAACAATAAGATACTACTACACATCAGTTAGACTGGCCAAAGTCCAGAACACTGACAATCCTTGCAAGCATTTGGAGCAACAGAAATTCTCATTCAAGGCTGGGTGTGGTGGCTTACTACTGTAATCCTAGAACTCTGGGAGGCCAAGGTGGGTGGATTGCCTGAGTTTAGGAGTTTGAGACCAGCCTCAGCAAAAGTGAGACCCCATTTCTAAAAATAGCCAGGCATTGTGGCAAGTACCTATAGTCTCAGCTACTTGGGAAGCCAAGGCAAGAGAATAGCTTATGCCTGAGAGTTTGTGAGCTGTGACGCACTCTACTGAGGGAGACATAGTGATACTCTGTCTCAAATAAATAAATAAAAGGGCTGGGCATGGTGGCTCACATCTGTAATCCTAGCACTCTGGGAAGCTGAGGTGGGTGGATTTCCTGAATTTATAGGTCCAAGATCAGCCTGAGCCAAGAGCAAGACCCTGTCTCTAAAAATATCTAGGCGTTGTGGTGGGTGCCTATAGTCCAAGCTACTCAAGAGGCTGAGGCAAGAGAATCATATGAGCCCAAGAGTTTGAGGTTGCTGTGAGCTAAGACACCACAGCACTCTATAGAGGGTAACAAAGTGAGACTCTGTCTAAAAAAAATGTAAAAAAAAAGAAAGAAAGAAAGAAAGAAAGAAAGAAAGAAAGAAAGAAAGAAAGAAAGAAAGAAAGAAAGAAAGAAACTCCCACTTACTGCCATTGGAGATGCAGAACGGTGCGGCTGCTTCGGACGACAGTCTGGCTATTTCTTACAGAGCTAAGCATATTCTGGCCACTCAATCAGCAAGCACACCCCTTGGTATTTACCCCCAAAAAGTTGGAAACTTATGCATACAAAAACCTGTACATAGATGTTTATAGCAGCTGTATCAATAACTGCTAAACTTGGAAGCAACCAAGACATCCTTCAGTAGGTAAATGAATAAATAAACTGCAACACTCCAGACCAAATATTGGTCATTACTCAGCATAAAAAAGAAATGAGCCATCAAGCCACAAAGAGAAGGAAACCTAAATGCACTTTTCTAAGCGAAAGAAGGCAATTTGAAAAGCTACATGTTGTAAGATTCTAACTTTTCTGGAAAAGGCAAAACTATGGCAACAGTGAGAAGGTCAGTGGTTTCCAGGGACTGTGGGGAGAGAGGGGGGAAGGCAGAGCACACAGGACTTCTGGAGCAATGACAATACTGTGTATGATACTACAATAGTAGACTCTGTCACACATTTGTCAAACCCATAGAATGCACACCACACTAGCGACCTCGATGGAAATGCGGACTTTGGTGGTGACGCACATGTCTGGGCAGAGGGTATGTGGGAAATCGCTGTACCTTCCTCTCAATTTTGCTGTTAACCTAAAACTGCTCTAAAAATATATGTCTTAAAGAAAACCCGGGTGTCAATGAGAGATTGTGATACTCATGTTTAGGGAAAACAAAAGGACTGATGATAACAGACTAGGGGACAAATTGAAGTGAAATAAGCCTCAAAAAGAGGCTTCCCAGCTTCCCAGCTTCCCCAGTGCCTTCCTTCCTGGAATGGCAATATTTAGACATTTCCATCTCTTCCCAGGGCACCAGAAGTGTTTTGCTCTTCTGGATCATTCCATTCACCGTCCCATCACCATGGCAATGAGGTAAGGACCTTATTGTGTGCCTGGACTAGCGTACTCCCTGGTTACTTAAAAAATGCACATGACGGCGTCTACACATTACCTCTAAAGGAATTTCTACTCTAAAATGAGAATCATTGAATTGAATCACTGGCATTGGGAGAGAAATAGTCTCAGAAAGATGATTTGAGATTAATTCCAGTTTCTGCTCATTAAATGGAGGTGAGCAGCTACTCCCTTCCTACACACACACACACACACACACACACACACACACACACACTGTTATAAGGCTGAGTACCATGGGATGGTCAATGACCTTAGGGCAGAACAACAGCAGACGCTGCTATTGCTTACCCCATATCTAGTTACTCCTCCTTCCTTAGCAACAAAACCAAGGTTTCATTCAAGGGTGCAATGTATTAGCCAGGAGAGTATACTTCCCTGTGTCCCTTGAGTGCAGATATGGTGAGTGAGAGGTAGGTGGATGGGCTGTGTGTGTCTTCGGGAAAGACTCCCTAATGGTGCTGACTCAGCTCAGCAGCCAGCCTTTAGCCTCTCCCAAATTCCTTCTGGTTAGAGCTCTGCTGGTGAACTTGCACCATGAAATGACCCTGAGAATAAAAGCCCATGCTAAGGATGGTATAGTGGGAGGACAAAATAATCCCAGTCCTCTGCTGACCCTGTGGTGCTGCCTTGCCCACCCTGGCCTGCCCACTGCCAGAATTCTGTTTTATCCAGACGCAAGTCCTGATTGGTAGGCCCACTCTCCAACTCTGAGAGGCTCACTGCCAGCTTTGCTCCTGCATACGCATGGCTCAGGCCAAGAGTACAGGTGAGATCAAGGTCCTTAGCCTCTGGCCTGACCCCTTCCCTTCCTACCTTGAACTCTATGCCCTTTTGAGTAGATACCTGAGCTCACACCTCTAACCTCCAGCCCCCACACTCACACTGCTCCAGCCACTATCTTCAGGCCTCAGCCATACACACTTCCTGCCAGGAGGACAGAGCCCAGGAAGAGGCTGGAACGGGCTCTGGAAGTAGCCTCAGGGCCATTTGGACTGTGAACTCTAGACTCCTAGGAACCCAGAGCATGGTCTGGAAGTCAAAGAAAGTTCCAGGCAGAATATCCCTTCAGTCCTGTGATTTCCTTACTCTGTGGGGATGACCATGGCCCCTTAAAACCTAGGGCAGGGCACCTGGTCACCAGGGCCTAATGCCAATACAACAATATCGTTGAGTGAGGTGATAACAGACTAGGGGAGGCCTTTCACCTCCTCGTGGTCGCCTTTCCATCATCACAAATTGACAGAGCAGCCAAGGTGATGCAGAGCAGTTCACTGCTTGTTTTAACAGCCCTGGTAAAACTACCTTTTAGGGGAAAGTCTAGAAGCATCACTTGAACTAAATGCATCGTTTTCGGTTACACTCAATGTTACTGCCTTCTCTTTTTTACTAGACCGTAGAACAGAAAGCTGGCTACCAAGCTTTTCTTCATTGTCGTTAGGATGCCTGAACACAAGGTTATCAATTCACCACCATGTCTGTGTGAGCGGACAGAGTGGACTGAGTCTCTCCACCCTCGGTCTCTGTCACTGGCACAGCCACCTGTTTGAGGAAACTCTCTGAGTGGCATTTAGCTGATGTGTTTGCACAAACATCACAGCCTAGGAGTGGAGGGGAGTCAGCTGCAAATCCTGACCACCTTCTACCGGGACAGAGACTGCTGCCTTCAGAACACCAACCTCCTCTGGGTTACAGAGGAGCAGGGGGGCTTGGCCCAGGAGAGGGGTGCCACAGAAGTGACTTAGCACTAGGCCCCAGACACCCTCTCTGTTAGAAACCACACTCGGCCCAGGCAGCAAGGACTGTGACCTGATGCGTGCCGCTGGCCCCAGCATCCCTCCTTCCAGCTCACGTCCTAACACGGGATGAGTCTGATTCCCATGAGGACGGTGCCCGCCCCACACAGACTTACTGGTAGGACTGGTGACGAGTGTGAGAATGTCCGGACTATTGCGCTGCTTCTTTGCATCTTGGGAGCTCTCTTCATTTGGGCTGCTGATCCTGAGCTTTTTTGGATTAGGGGTCTCTGTGTTCTCCAGGATAGAAAATCGTCAAAGGACACGAGTGCTCACCTGCATGTTTAAGAGCTGTTGCAGCCCCTTTCCAACAGCAAGGTATAACCAAAAGAACAGTGAGCAAATAATCTGAGACACAGGTGCTCTGAGCCCCAACTTTCTATCCACATGGCATTTATTAGTTTTCTCTTAGGGTGTATTATTTATATTTATACATGTGTATGTGTATATATATGTATATATGTGTATATATGTATCCCACATAGTGCATGTATACAATTTTCTGTACATTAGGATGCTTTGCCATCTTAACAACTTTTCTGACTAAGGAGAGTCTGCCCTCCCCTGGGGCAGGCAATTCTCTGAGTCCGGAAAGGGCCTGCCCTGGGGCACACTTGGATATGCACCCTGCTCAATCTGGGCTCAGCCCTCCCCTGTGTGGTTGGTGCTCTCAGGAGCAAAATTCCTCAGTCTTAATCATGCCAGGGCCAGACCAGATAATAAGGGACCACCCCCACAGCTCAGAGCAGGCAAGTTCTGCGAAGAAAGAGGCCAATTTTAAGGCCAGGAATTCGACAGTACACATGACACTGATAGGAGTGGATGGTTTCTGATAGCCACAGTTCCTTTTAGTCACTGGACCGGGGATGAAAGGTGTTCTCGGATGACTATTCAGGGAACTTGCTGAAATGGCCTTTGTTCTTCTGCCTGCATTTAGAAATAGTTTTCTTTGAACACATGTACTGCCAGTACACACATCATGAATCAGATTGTAACATTTTTTATGAGAAAAGATTAAAAAATTTTTATTTTTATGCTCAGAGAAACCCAGACTATTATACCCAGCTCAGTTCTCATTAGTAAGACAGAAGACTCTTTGCCTTCTCCTGTGAGTGCTACAAATTAATCTAAGGTCTGATTGTCCCAAAGCATTACTAATTGTATAGCAACATTGTTTATATTGGAAATGACATGCACATCCCACCACAGAGTGACAGTTAAATAAACTATGACATGCCCAACCGATGGCCTCTCCTCCACCTCTGACAAGAGTGCTTATAATACAATCTGAAATTAAAGGGTGAGACAGAATTACATATGCAGAATGACTGCCGTAAAGTGAGATGTATCAAATACACGCATAAAAATAGGAGATACTACAGAATATTAACAGTGTTTCTCTGTTAGGATTTTAGATTTCCTTTTTACTTCTCTGAATTTTTCAGTGTTTTTCTCCAATGACCCTCAATCTTTCACTCTCAGGGTAAAAATCAAAATTAATAAATTGTTTAATTGCTAATTGAAAACATCTTGTTATTTTCTGCTTTAAAACTTTTGGTTCTTGGAACTGGTTGCGTCCACCAGCTAGAAGAGCTGCACTGGGATGTGAGGAGAAGGGCCTGCTGTGGAACCAACAGAAGCAGTGATGGAAACTCCAGAACCCTCTAAACTAATGGCTCCCTCTGTAATAATCATAATCACGGACTTTCTCTGCACCCTTACCCCGTGCCAGGCATTTTCTGCACATTTTCTTACTCACATCTTCATAGAAGCTGTAGGAAAGAGGTATTCCTGCTACTCCCACGGTATAGATGGAACCGGCTTAGAGGTGTTGATGCTCTGGCTAGGCTGTGGGAGGTGCCACCCTGTAATCCCGGCAGCCTGTCTCTGCCGTCTGCCACCTGCTCCCTATGTTCTATTGCTCCCTCCAGGGTGAAAGGAGAGGCTGAGGGGCAGACCAGCACATTTCTAAGTTGGCCTTCCTTTAGTGCAAGGGTTCTTGTGTTGGACAAAGGCACAGCCTCCATTTCTATTTTCAGCCTGAATGAAAGATTCTGTTCAGGTAAGACCTCGGATGACCCCTACCTGTCAGCGGAGATGGTCTCTAGTAACCACTTACTTACCGTGTTGTCTCCAAGCTTTAACAAGAGCATGGTCCACAAGTTGTCCCTGTCTGTACATAATCCATTGCTTTAGGGGCAAAAAGCCCATTTGTAAATAAATGCTCTCACTGTGGCCAACTCTGCAGACCCAGACCAGTATGTGGCGATCGATGGTCACCGTCTACTTGCCAGCACAATTCTAGGTAATCCTCCTTCTCGTGCTTGTTGGAAGTGATTGTGCCTTGCAAATCCTGGCTGAGTGAACATGCTTGGCCGACACTATCAGGGCACACAAGTGTTCCAAGGCTTTCTGCTCTGTGGCCCCCTTCCCTGCACAGAGCCCTACTGGAGTGACATTCCCTTGGTGGGGATGGAGGGAGAAGGTTTCATGATAGGAGAATTCCAGGAGGACCTAGCAGGACACCTGGAGAGAATCCGGTCCTGTTGGAGTCAAATGTGTCACTAAGATAACGCCAGCCCCCCTTCTGCCACCCCCAGGAAACATGAATGGTAGTGTGAGGAAACCAGAGGCAAAGTCCAGGAAACCAGCTTTGCAAGGTGAGTCTGAAGGAAATGATGCTGGGTTCAAAGAAAAACCACTACAAAATAAAACTGAAAATTCAAATAAATGTGCCCTTGGGGAGAACTTAATGAGAAAAAGGAATTAATAAACAGGGATACATCTCAAAGACAGGACCACTAGGGGAAATGCCTGAGAAGGCCGGGAGTCTCTGTCCTGCCCCTTCACTTACTTTCTCTGGAACCGGACCACAGGGTCAGCGAGCAGGTCAGTGACGTCAAGCTTCCTCCCCTTCTCAATGACATCTCTATGCTTGCGAACAAACAGCCACCCAATGTGGGAGAAGAAGAAGCCCCGGCGGGCATTGTGAGGATCCGCGTCCGTCTCTGAGTACTTGTGGTGGACCCGGTGGTCCCTGGACCACTCAAAGATGTCATTCTGTCGGGGAAAAAGAGCAGGAATGAGGGGAAGAGCCACCGGCAGCCTCCTGGAAAGTGTCCCGAGCCTCCTCGCCACCCGCAGTCCCCACTGTTCACATCAACCTGCAATCTCTCAGCCTCGAGTTCAGTCCTGAGGGTGGTTTGCAGCATTTTTCTTTCTTAGATCAGAACCACAGTAAATCATCACCTAGCAGATGAATCATCACCCTATTTCAGCGCATTGGGGGGGGGGGGTGCCCACTGCGGGAGGTTCAGGTTTGCTGGGTGAATTAGTGGGGACACCTGAAGGAAAACTCTGCTGTGGGCTCCAGAAGTCCCACAGGAGATCACTTATGTCAAGAAAAGGGAGATCTTGGTGATCAGAGGAGAGGGGCAACCTTGAGCATGAAATGATGCTGGTTTTTCACCCAGATCACTCTGCCTCCCTCTCCACATCCATGGTCTTTGCGTCCAACTTTGACAGAATGCACAAAGCCAGAAGGTAAAAAACCTAGCAAACTACTTCCCAAAATCTCTGCAAAATACTAAGGCACGAAAGACGTCACTTTAGGGCTACTCTGACAGTGTAACAGGAACAGAGGGGAGGCCACTGGGGCTCCTTGAGGCATGTCGTGTGTTGGCAACATCCCCCAAGTGGAGAGGCATCAGATTGGCATCACTGGAGCCCCGGGACAGACTCAGGGGCCCAGGGAAGGAGAAGGTCCAAGTCCAGAAGAGTCTGCCAAACCTACAGAGGTGGGGCCTGGTACAAATGGGGGGCACACCCTACTGACCCGTTTATGATGGGAGACATTGGGAGGGTGTCTGGGGCTGGAGGTCAGGGGTGAGCTACCAGCTGCAAGGATCAAAGTCATTTAGGCTGTTATAATTAATGAGACTTTATCTATAGTCATGGGCCAGTGAAATTTATAGACTTTCAGTTTATGCTTACTTAAAAAAAAAAAATCTAACAATGCTTTCAAAACTTGAAGACAAATTAGATTAGGTAGTGCTTTTTGATAGGAAAATTAATCTGAAAATAAGAATAAATTTAAATAGTGCATAAGCCTTTTCTTTTTTTACAATGGTAATAATGTTTTATTCCATTATATTCAATACCTGGTAATGTTCTCATTAGGAACTGGCCATTTAATAGATATTGGCTGCATTCTCCTGATGGGAAGGGAAGGAATTTATTTTCAAAGTTCCAACAGTTCTTTTAATCCAAAGGGGTTGATTGAGGTTTTGGTTTCTCTGCTTCAGCCAAGGCTGCTAGAAGGCTATCCAACCTTGT
Source organism: Loris lydekkerianus (assembly GCA_963574355.1). Lineage (NCBI taxonomy): Eukaryota > Metazoa > Chordata > Mammalia > Primates > Lorisidae > Loris > Loris lydekkerianus. The sequence goes on from CAUYPK010041862.1 coordinate 24,522, forward strand.
TTATCCCATAGCATTGTTGAAATTTTTTAAATTTTGCTTAACCCTTGGGTAATGGGACAGAGAAAGAGGAGGCAGAAAATCCTTAAGAAATATACACTCAAGGCTGGGCGCAGAGGCTCACACCTGTAATGCTGGCACTCTGGGAGGCCAAGGTGGTGGATTGCTTGAGCTCATAAGTTCAAGACCAGCCTGAGCAAGAGCAAGACCCTGTCTCTACTAAAAAAATAAAAAAATTAGCCAGGCCTTATGGTGGGCACCTGTAGTCTCAGCTACTCAGGAGGCTGAGGCAAGAGGATTGCTCAAGCCAAAGAGTTTGAGGTTGTTGTGAGCTATAATGCCATGGCACTCTACCTAGGGTGATAGAGTGAGACTGTGTCTTGAAAGAAAAGAAAGAAGAAGGAGAGAAAAAGAGAGAGGGAGGGAGAGATGGAGGGAGGGAGAGAAGAAAGAAGGAAGGAAAAAAAGAAGGGAAGAACAGAGAGAGAAAGAGAGAAAGAGAGAGAGAGAGAGAGAAAGAAAGACTATGCTTAGTTTTGAATATGAAGAGAGAAAAGGGGTGCCTGGTAGTCTGTATAAGGGAAAAATTACAGCCCAGCTTACTATAACATGGAAGAGGTCTTTAGATTGCCAATGTGTTTAAACACAGCAGTTGGAGAGAATGAAAGCAATTTATCATTTATAATCACAGAATTTGGAGCTGAGAAAGAATTTCAAATGTCAATGAAGACTATCACAGCCCAAGAAATAATTTATTCCTTTTTCATTAGTTTATTGCTTTTATTGCAGTGCCTATTTGAACATAACACAGAACAAAAGAACACTCTGTCCCCTATTCACATATGGCAAAATTATGGCTCAGAAGACTCTTGCTCAAGTTCATCCAGTAAAACAAAAACAGTAATGGAACAAAGATGGCACTCTGATTCTCAAGTTCACATTCCTGTTAACATGATAGTTCCCTTATTCTCCAAATGTGGAGTGTGTGTGTGTGGGGGGGATGTCTTTTATACAAAACTATTGTTTTTCTTGTTCAAAGGTTATATTGGCTCTTTAATTCAATGCCATGCAATTTCATAGAAACTCTTAAGTGGAGAATTCCAAAGAACTAGAGACATTATTTTCACAAAATTAAGCATAATACAACAACAAAAAAGCATAACGACAAAATCAAGTTGGGACGGAGGTTTATTTTCACTCCTTTTACCTGGATACCGTCCTGACGGAAGCCACTTGACTGTAATAGTAGAATGAAGTACAGGTTGGGCTACGTTCCAAATAATCAAGCAATCAAGCCAAAAGTACTTTGAGATTTTTTTTTTATCCTTTCTTATTGTTTTGTTTTTAATTATAAAGTTGAGTCCAGTTAAAAAGTGCCACAAAGAAAGAACAAGACGTGAGTCAACAATAGGGCAGAATGGGAATAAGATGCAAAAACTTACCCAAAGGCCTCTTTTCACTCCTTATCTGCTTCTACTCTAGAAGTAAGTGTGTGGGTAGGCAGGGGAAGAATCTGCCTCTTGACAGCATTTGTGTTTGATAAAAATGTGTGTGTACTTGAGTACCATCAATGTGTGCTTTAGCAACAAGTAAAGTGGGAGCTGAGGGTTAGTGAGGGGGGAGAGATGGCATAACTGACCCGCAGGAGGAAGGGAGTGAACGGAGGGCCCTGGGCCTTAGCCATAGCCCCAGTGATGCCTCAGTAATCTCTCTTCCCCTCAGTGTTTACACAGTGCTAAGTGCCCTGGTGTGTGCTTTGTGTGCTGTTCCAGAAAAGAAACTGAGACAGAAAGAGATGATAAACACCCATCGGAACTGACTCTCCATCCTGGGTTTTCTGTCTGTTCATGTCCTATGTGCACATTTTGATAGGGGCATGACATTGAACTTAGCAGCAATTCCAGAAGCCCAATTATGTACACATTCTAACAAATCAATTAACAAATGGGTGTATTAAATCCACAACTTATACACAATTTTAGGTTCTGGTAGAGTACAGGTCTTAATAGGCAACCCCATTGCCTTCAAAAATGGACTCTTACCACATGTTTATTGATTATTCCTGATAAAGAATTACAGTGTACTGCTCAGGGGAGCTATACAATAGTCCTACTTTGCAATGCCCAGTAGAAATACAAGGTCTGACAATTCAGTTTGTAAACTTGACCTCATGCGCTTATGTTGCCAGCACTGTACAAACAACTCAGTGAGGTTTCATTAACCTTGGTATATCAGTTATCACAGCTGTGTTTGTGTTGACATGTAGCAGTGTCTTGCTGAGTGGCGTTCACTACTGTTGGGTGTTTTGTGTGCTGTCATGAGAACACTGGAGCTTAAATTAGAGCAACAAATGTTCATAAATTTCTTGTTAAACTTGCTAAGAGTAGAAGTGAAATCAGGGACCTGTTAGTCCAAGTTTATGGAAATAATGTTATGAAGAAAATGGCAGTGTGGAAATGGATTAAATGTTTTTTTTGAGGAGAGAGAAAGTGTCACTGATGAAGAGGGGTCAGGGAAGCCAGTAATGAGCAGAACTGATGAAAACATTGCAGAAATTAATAAAATTAATCAAAATTCTCTGCTGACTGTGAGAAGCATAACAGATCATGCAAACATTGACAAAGAAACAGGAAAATTTTCCTTGAAAATCTTGGCCAACAACTTATGCCTCTTGCATCATGACAATTTACCAGCTCACATAGCACTATCTGTGAGGGAATTTTTAGCTAGTAAACAAATAAATGTATTGGAATACCATTCCTACTCACCTGATTTGGCCCCCCAATAACATTTTTCTTTACCCCAAGATAAAGGAAATGTCGAAGGGAAGACATTTTGATGACATTCAGGGCATCAAGAGTAATACAACAGTTTTGATGATCAGTCCAGAAAAAGTGTTTCAAAATTGCTTTGAAGGATAGATTAGCTTGGTGTCAGGGCACAGTTTCCAAAGGTAGTACTTTGAAGGTGACTATAGTAATATTCAGCAATGAGGTATGTAGCATTTTTTCTAGAAAGAGTTTGTGAACTTAATTGTCAGCCTTGCATAAGGCAACTCACACACATAATTGAAATGTTTCTCATAGCCCACATTTAAAAAGTGAAAATAAATAAGTAAAATTAATTTTAATAACATATTTCATTTAATGTAATATAACCAAAAGATCATCCTTTCAATATATAATCAGTATAAAAATTATCAATGATATTTCACATTATTTTTTTCTGTACCAAGTCTTAGAAACTTGGTATGTATTTTTCACTTGTAGTATACCTTAATTTGGACTAGCCACATTTCAAATGCTCAGTACCCACATGTAGCTACTGGCTACCATATTGAGCAGGGGAGGTGTAACTCATGGCTTGTACACTTTTTTATGAGTGTGTTATAATTTTAATTTTTTTGTTTTTGAGACAAGGTCTCACTCTGTTGCTCAGTTTAGAGATCAGTGGCATTATCGTAGCTCACTGAAACCTCAAATTTCTGGGCTCAAACAATCAAGGTCTTGCCTCAGCCTCCTGAGGAATAGCTGGGACTATAGGTACACACCACCACACATGGATAATTTTTCTATTTTTGGTAGAAATGTGGTCTCACTATGTTGCTCTGGTTGTAAACTCTTGGCCTCAAGCAATCCTCCAGCCTCAGCCTCCAAAAATGCTAGGATAAGAGGCATGAGCCATGTACCCAGCCTAATTTTAAAGGTTTGTAAGAACTCAATGGTGCATACTGGTAAGAATGTGAAATTGGCATAAACTTTGTGAAGGGCAAATGGGAAGCCCATATCAAAAACCTTAAAATTGTTCATATCTTTTAATCCAGCTATTCATTTTCTGGAATTTACCTTAAGGAAATAAGCATGGTTGTGTGCAACAATTTAACCACAAGGATGGTTAACTGTAATGAAAACTTGGGAAAACCTTGAATTGCCACATAACAGGATTTGATTAAATATCTTGTGATGTGTTAATTAATAAATAGTGTTTGTGTGTGTGTGTACACATACCTAACAAGCTTAAACATATGTACAGAGAAAGTTTATATATATATAAATACATACATATATAAATATATAATATTTATATTATATAATTATACATTATAATTATAGTGTAATAATATACATTACAATGTATAATTATACATTATATAATAATATACATTATAATGTATAATTATACATTATATAATATATAATAATATATCATGCATATTATTATATTATGTAATGTATATTATTACATTATAATTATAATGTATAATAATTATATATAATATAATATAATATATAATACATATTATATATTATAATTACATTATAATTATAATGTATAATAATAATATATATAATATAATAATATATAATATAATACATATTATATATTATAATTACATTATAATTATAATGTATGATAATTATATATTTATATAATATAATATATATTATATTATATATAATTATATTTATATATATATATATATATATATATACACACATAGAATATGGAAAGAAATAGTAAGGAAAACATTTTAGAATTATCTCAGGGGAATGACACTGGGAAGTAGGGATGAGGAGAAATACTTTTACATTTTATCTTATACTTTTAAGTTATTAAAAAAGAGTTCTAGCTTTGGCAACATAATGAAACCCCAACTCTCAGCTGCTCTATAGGCTAAGGCAGAGAAGTCATTTGAGCCCAGGAGTTCCAGGTTATAGTGAGCTGTGATGACACTACAGCAGTCCAGCCCAGGTGACAGAGTAAGACCTTGTCTCTAAAAAAAAAAAAAAGAAAGAAAAAGAAAGAAAAAGTTATAATGAACAAAAATGGAGAAGTAGGGTGGCACCTGTAGCTCTGTGGGTAGGGCGCCAGCCACACACACTGAGGCAGGCAGGTTCAAACCCAGCCCGGGCTTGTTAAACAACAATGACAACTGTAACAACAACAACAAAAATAGCTGGGTGTTGTGGCTGGCACCTGTAGCCCCAGCTACTTGGGAGGCTGAGACAAGAGAGTCACTTAAGCCCAAGAGTTTGAGGTTGCTGTGAGTTGTGATGCCACAGCACTCTACCGACTGGAACATAGTGAGACTCTATCTCAAAAAAAAAAAAAAAAAAGGAGAAATAGGTATTACGGTATTGATATGGGAAGACGAAGTAGTTTTCAAAATAGTAAATACAATATAAACCTATTTTTAATAAAATATGTGTTAAGCATAGGAAAAATAAAGGAAATATAGGAGCCAACCTCTTTAGAGTGGTTCTTTCTGAAAAATGGAACTATGGGTGACTTTTAATTTTTTCTTTTAGTTTGTAGTTTTTGAATTTTATAATAAGTTTTTTTTGTTTTTTTGCTAATACAAAACAGTTGTATTTCTGAACAGTTATTTCTGAAAAACTTTTCTATATTGCCAAACCAAAATAACCCAAGTTCTGCCACCAGCCCTAACTTAGAAAACACTCTGAAGTGGAAAGATTCCTCCAGCAATTCAGGCTGTCAGTCCCTTTCCATGACCTTTTCTCCTTGTTCTCATTAGCTCTCATCAACCAATCATCCCACAACTGGTGTGGCAATGCCCTCATTTGAACCCGTCCTGTATCTTGTACCTTTATTACTTCACTATCCGTCATTGATAATGCCCCTAAACAGGGTCCCTGATGAGACTGTAGAAGTCAAAATTGATCATGATGTGATTTTCTCCATAAATGAGGCCTGGGATTTGAGCAAAAGTAATCAATCTCAAAAGCACTACTGACACAGGTTAAGAAGCGACCCGCTCCTTCAGAACTACTTTCCCCCAACTTCCTTTTATGGTCAAAATAAATTCTTGAATTTAGTATCTAAACGGCAGTAGGGGAAACTGTCTTTTAAGACCACATAATTTCCCCTGGTTAGCAAGATGAAGGCTGAGTGGGAACAGCAGTTAGCTTGTCCCATTCAACAGACCTGAAACCAGAATTGTCAACTGGTTTTCCCCTAGCCTGGCTGGAAGCAGATGTTCACTCCTGACTAGACACCAACACAATTGTTCTGTCCTCTAATTCAATTTTGTGAGTGCTTCGAGTTCCAAAAGAGAAAACTTACCAGTTGGTCTTGAAACATAGCCAACGGGAATTCCACTTGTATTCATAACACGTCTTTGTTTCCAGACAGGAGTGAAACAGAAGCTAGGACTAATGTGTCAATGTGTCAGCTTGAACAGGCAGGTTTAGAGTGGAAAGTGTGTGTGTGTGTGTGTGTGTGTGTGTGTGTGTGTGTGGTGTGTGTGGTGAGCAAATGGTATTCTTTCTGGAAAGGAGTTTTTCTGTCAAGGGGGTCAAATAGGGAAAGACGCTGGTGCCCCCACTCCTTAGGAACTGTGAGGCTCCTTAGCAATAGACTTTGTCTCTGTCTCTGGGTCTGAACTTAATCTCCAGTTCAGACGCCAGACTGCATCATTCAAGCAGTGAAGAACATTCGGTGCTTTTCCCATTGTTAATACTGGGTCAGCACTGATTTCCTTTCAGATAATGCTTTCAGACAATCTGTAAGAATAGCCCAGAAAGCCCCAAAAGGGTTCTGGCCGAGGTCTACACCTCCTGGCAAATTGTGGCTTTGAGAGGACAAGTTGCCACCTGCTGGCTTGCCTTCGTGTGGCACTAAGCTTATGCAGGTTTTAGAAGCTGAGCAAACATCAAAAAGCCAATTTGAATGGTTTAAAAAGTGTTCCCCAACAAAACTGAAAGATTCCAAAGAAGGGAAAGAGTGTTCCATATTTCATTACTATTTTGTTTAAGGCTCCTAAAATGAGAGGGCACTTGAATAAGATATTTTTGTTTTTTAAAAATACATTTTTAATATACATTTTAAAAATGGCTTAGATAGTCTTTGGTAGGCAAGTTGACCTTCTGTGAATCTTTTCAATTTGAGTTTTGGAGTGTTTGTTGGCCAGTGATGTGACCATTATTCTCGTCTCCTGGGCTCGATCTCCATTTCATAGTCAAAATTTGGGAAGCAAGGGTCTAGCCCAGTAGCAGGGAACATGGTTAGTTCCTAGATCTTGGTTTTTAAATGCCATTCCTCACTAAAAAGGAACTAAGACTCCAGAGCGGAGGATGTGCCAGTACATGAAGAGCTTGGTATATTTTGTTGTGCCAGAAAAGAAGTGCTTAAAAAATGGTGGGGGCTTATCAAAAGGACAGAGGAGCAGCCCAGCTTATACCTGTGATCCTGGAGCTCCGGGAGGCCAAAGCAGGTCACCCTGAGCACAGGAGTCTGAGACCAGCGTGAGCAAGAGCAAGAGCAAGAGCAAGACCCTATCTTTACAAAAATAAAAAAATTAGCTGGGCATAGTGGTGGGCACCTGCAGTCCCAGCTACTCAGGAGGCTGAGGCATGAGGATCTCTTGAGTTTGAGGTTGCTGTGAACAATGACACCACGGCACTCTACCCAGAGTGACAGAGTGAGACTCTATTTCAAAAAAAAAAGGAAAAGAAAAAGAAAAATTAAAAAGGACAGAGGACCCCATTTATACTGCCTCCCAATGAACAACCTGGACTGGGATGATTTGGACATTAAAATGAATAATGGCAATAATGAATTATAATAAAAATAATCCATAGGCCTATAATAAATAAATGGGAAGAAACCCTCTTTCATACAATAAATGCCAACCAACAAATGTAGAAGAAGTAATAGAGTTATAAATCACCATTTTGCAGCTGTCATGGTAATAACTGATTCAGGCAAGAATATCCAAAATATGCTAAAGTTGTTAGGTAAAAGTTTGATGAAGATAAATATTTAGGCCAGGTATGGAGGCTCAATCTTATAATCCTAGCACTTTGGGAGGTTGAGGCAGAGAATCATTTGAGGTTGAGAGAATCAACCTGAGCAAGAGCGAGATCCCATTTCTACAAAAAATAGAAAAATTAGCAGAGGAGGGTAGTGTACCTGTAGGCCCAGCTACTCAGGAGGTTGAGGCAGGAGGATTGCTTAAGCCCATCAGTTTGATGTTGCAGTGAGCTACAATCATGCCATTGCACTCTACCCAGGGCTCTAGAGTGAGATTCCGTCTCAAAAAAAATTTAGAGGGCAACGCCTGTGGCTCAAGGAGTAGGGCACGAGCCCCATATATTGGAGGTGGCAGGTTCAAACCCAGCCCTGGCCAAAAACTGCAAAAAAATAAAAATAAAATAAAAGATAAATAAAATTTAACCAACAGAGGAATTACAAATAGTGATGAACTTGTTTAAAAAAAATTTAGATAGGCTTATAATACTCTGCATGAGTTATTCAATAATTAAGAAAGAAAAATATCGGTGGTACCCGTGGCTCAACAGAGTAGGGTGCCAGCCCCATATGCCAGAGGTGGCAGGTTCAAACCCAGCCCTGGCCAAAAACAGGAAGGAAGGAAGGAAGGAAGGAAGGAAGGAAGGAAGGAAAGAAAAAGAAAGGAAAGCTTACTGTGGAAAAACCCAGTAGACCCTAACTTAACCAAGTAATCAAAATTCACACCAGTTATAATATGACAAAGTAGTATTACCTGCCATTTGTTTGATTCTGAGGGCACAAAATCACTAAAGTAGTATTCCTGCCTAAAATGCCATGTGGGTATAATTATGAGAAAATTGAAGAGCATTCTACAAGATAACTAGTTGGTACATTTCATATTATCAATACCATAAAAAAAAAAAAACTCCAAGGCACCACTGCAGAGGAGATGAGTCTAAAGAGATATTGTAAGTCATTGTAATACACAGTCCTGAACTGGATCCTGCAGTAGGATGCTGGATATAATATTGTATCAGCGTAAGTCCTGACTTTGGTAAGTGTGCTGTGTCTGTGTATTAGGAAATGCACATTGACACATTTAGAGCAAAGGAGCATGATGGCTATGATGTACTCTCAAATGACTGAGAAAAAAAAACATGAGAATGCACACACCTACACGTACGGACAGAGTGAACGAGGCAATCCACCAATGTCAGTGAGTCTGGGTCTAGGAGACACAGGAGTTCCTTGTGTTGTGCAACTTTTCTGTATGTTTTGAAAAGAAATTGTTTCAAAATATAAGTTAAAACTAAAAATAAAATTTTCAAGGGCATTCTTCTTAAAATCTCAGGTTTTTCCCTTTCCACTGCATTTCTCTTCTCCCACCCTTGTTCAGGCTTTCACCAACTTCCTTGGGTTCTGTAATCACCTTCTAACCACCTCTTGCCTTCACATATTTGCCTAGTGTTTACATAATTCCTCATATTCCTACTCCCCAAATGCCTCTCATTCCCTCTCTCATTATTTGACAACCTCTCCATATTAATTTTCCCATAAGATCTAAACTTTTCTTTTCCTTGGAAATCAAAGATCTTCAACTAGCCTCATCATGCTTACCATTTCCCCTGTATCTTCCAATTTGACAAATATGTACTGATTATCTATCATGTGCTAGGAAATAACAAGGATGATGATCAAGGCTGTGTCCTCAAGGAGTTTATATTTTATGGAGGGGGTTAACAATAAAGTCAATGTAGTAAACATAAATAAAAATAATTTTAGACTGGGATTAGAGGTAGGAAACAAATAAGTGAGTCATACAGGGAATCGAGGCCTTCCTAATTAGGTAATGTTGGGAGCTTGCTTGGAGGTTCTAGCAGGGCAGTGCAGCTACTCGAATAACCTTGACTGAGAAGGTCGCCCTGCTCGACTAAGGGCTCAGCTTCAAGGAGGCATGTGGAGAAGTGAGGGAGGAGGGGGACATCTCCCTAGCCAGCCTTGGTGATCAATGGGTGACAGTTGTTGCAGGCAGAGCACCCTCACATCCTTAAGGTTGATAAGAGTTGGGGCTAGGAGAGGACGGAGAGGGGGTTTGCCTCAGGTAGAGGAAAGGACTTGGAACAGTCTAGGAACTGAGAGAAGCCCATTGTGTGGCTGGAAGAGAGGTAGGGCAAATTAGTATAAGATGAAGTCTATAGCCCATTACGGTATAATAAGGACTATGTCTGATCTTTGTTCCTAGTTCTTGGCATAGAGCTTTAAAAACCTTTGCAATTTCCTGGATGACAAGAGTTGTTATTATGCTAAAGATGTGATTCTTGGTGGGCCCCTAGGTAGCCTCAGGATGGAAGCAGGTCATGAGAAAGACTAGCCATGTGATTATAGAGTTGGCACTTTGATGGGGGAGAAGGAGTGGAAATCGAGTTCAGTCATGCGGTGAATGATTTAGTCAACCATGCCTACATAATGAAACCCTGATAAAAACTGTAGATGTTGAGGCTCAGTGGAGTTTCCTGGTTGGCAAACACACTCTTGTGCAGGCAGGGTCATGTGCCCTTGAGAGGACATGGACGCTCACTGTGGGGACCCTTCCAGAACTTGCCCTACGTGCCTCTTCCCTTGGCTGTCCCTGAGCTATATCCTTTGTAATAAAACTATGCAGTTGAACCTTGAATAAGGCAGGGGTTAGGAACTCTGATACTCCCCCTAGTCAAAAATCTGTGTATAATTTTTCACTCCCCCCCAAACTTAACTACTAGTAGCTTACTATTGACCTGAAGCCTTACCTATAACATAAAGTTGATTAACCCATGTTTTGTGTGTTATATATATAATATACTGCACGTGTATTCTGATAACCAAGTAAGCTAAAAAATGTTACTAGGTAAATCGTCAGAGGGGATAGTGTGGATGGGCAGACAGACGAACAGATGAGCAAAACACACCAGCAGAGCGAGGCAGCCCTGATAGGGGATTACACAGGACAACAGTGGCAATATGGAAGTGTCCATCAACATGTGGTTGCAGGAGCCCCTGAGAACAGAGGAACTTTGGCCAGGTGGTTGTCAGCTGGCCAGCAGGGCAGAACAGATGTTCAGGATGGAAGCAGAAGGCTTGGATTGGTTTCTGGTCCTGCTGAACCAGCTGGTTTCCTGGGGAGCAGCTGGGTCCACCGTCTTTAGAGGAGGGGTCCCCATATATCCCGAAGCACAGAGAAACAGGAGGACTCAGAATGCTAATGGCTTTTCTAGCTTTGTGTGTCTGGCACTGGTGGCTAATACATTGTGGATACTGTTCTGGTTTTGAAGAGATTTTGAGTCACCTCTCTCGTGGCAGAGCAGGATTATGACCTTGACCATGTCACTGATGTGGAATCTCTACATTGAAGTCCCTGTAGCAAATAAGCTGAACATTTAACTTGCCCCTTTGCAGATGTCTAGCTCACCACTTGAGACACTGGAGCAGTTTTGTGACTGTGGGCAGTGTGTCCTTGCCCTCTGGAATGGCAGGCTACATTGTTACCTGTCTGTCCCCTAGCCCTGTTTGAGGATACTCAGGGCTTCTGGCTCTGCTGAGCAGAGGCCATGCTTGGCATGCCCCAGCTAGACTGCAACCATTATGGTACGGCCCCAGAGGACACGAGCATCAGGAGGTGCTCGTGTGGACAAGCAGCCACCCTTCCAGACAGCCTACTCCTGCAGTTGTCTGTGCCCTGTGGCACATTCTGGTGCACCTGGCCATCCTGGGGCAGGCTCACTCTTCACCCATCCTCAAAATGCAGCACCCCACCCCCACACCAAGACCCTCCAAGGGGGCCAGAGAGGCCATGGACATGTGACTGTTGCAGCAGGCTCCTGATCTTACTGCATGGACACTGCGGGCCCCTGCGGACATCTGGGCTGGCAGGGTGATGACGGTGTGAGGACTCAGGTTCTCTATGGCTCTCCAGGTGGGGCTCGGCCGGTGGAGGGAGGCCAGCAATGTCTGTGCTCACCACCCACCACAAGGGTGGCAGGAGCGGATCTGACGCCCCAGGGGCTGGGGTTAGGTGTCTTCACCATGACAGAAAAAGCAAGGGTCTTTTTCCTACTTCCTCTCAAAAAATGCTCATCTCCTGAGAAATGTTCATAAACACACAGAGAAGGCAAATTCCAGGCCGATGGCAGGCACTTCTCCCAACTCACTAGAGGTGTGGCCTCCTGGGGGTGTGTGGGCCTACAGCCAGGCCAGGGGGACCCACCAGCAGATTGGGCTAGGCTGGGAGGGGATCCACAACAGGGCGAGCAATCCTCCAGGCTGGGCTGGGAGGCCTCTGCCCCCCAGTTGTTGGGGTTGGTGGAGGGCAAGCAGGTGGCAAGGCAGTAACAAAGGGCAGAGAGCAAGAGCAGGAAACCAATTGCACCTAGGAACCAAATTACAGCTAGGAACTGTTCCCTGGTAAGAAGGTACACGGTAAGGAGTTCCTAGGGACCTTTAACTGATCTAGAGCTCATTACCATCTAATTAGCATGGGAGGAGCTTCCTGAAGGATTCTGGGGAAGGTGCATGTGGAGAAAGAGAAACTGATGCAACCACCCTGTTATGTAACCTGTGAGCTAATCTGTTTTATAACCCCAAATATCAGTCACCCCACAAAGTGGGAAACAACAACCAATCCTACCAGAAGAAAAAACAGGACTAACTAGTGAGGTTGTAAAAGGCAGTGTGCTCAGGCTCTGGGTCTTTCTCCCATCCTGGTCAGACAGAGAATGGGTCTGGAGTGCTGCTTCTGCTGGTCTCCAGGCCCCAGAGTTCTAAATGCCTCTTTGTGGCTCCCACAGACACCATGTTCCCTTCTGCTGGATGAAGGGGCGTTGCCCATGCAGATGTCGGTGCTCTCACTACCAAAACTCTATGACATTAGTGTGATTTGCTGTGGCCAATGGGAAGACGTTCAAAGCTGTTTCCACCTCCTGAGTGCTCCTCAGAAAAACTCTGTGAGTATTCGAGTGAGGATCTTGCTTTTAGCTTTTTGGCCCGTAAGATGCTTTGAAATTTTTTATTGTTTTTATATGAAAGGAGACATCTGCCTCCAAAGTAAAATGTCACAGTGACTGGTGAATGAATGTACCCCTACGTGGTGACTGAATCAATAAACCAGTTGCAGATTCAAGAAAAAAAGGAAGTCATAAAGAAGAAAAAGTATATTTACTATTCATTAAGTGGAAGTGAATCATCACATAGGTCTTCATCCCTGTCACCTTCATGCTGATCAGAGGAGGAGGAGGAGAGGCTGGTCTTGCTGTCTGGGGCAGGGGCAGATGTGGAAGGAATCCACGTGTAAGTGGACCACTGTCATACTGAGCATAGAACTTTCTTGAGTTCTGTCAGTTGTTCCAGTGAATTACCAAATCTGAGAACATTGTAGGAATCCCCAAATTTATAACTGGATAGTCAGAAGTACAGATAGTGTAGGGCCCCCACCGCTGTTCTGTAGCCTTTGCAGGAAGCATCCAAAGTGGGGACAGACATGTGAAGGATTGAGTCTTTAACTTGTGGGATCTGATGTTAACCCTGGGAGGTTAGTGTCAGAATTGCACTGAAGTACACCAGCTTGGGGTGAAAACAGAATCCATATGCAAAGCCCTGATCACACAGGGTTTTCTAGATCATAATAATGCGATAATGAAGTTGGATCTCATTCCAAATGTGCTAACCTACTAAAGAGATTTTATTTATTTGTTTGTTTGGCTAGAGAGTGGTATCATTTTCAGTAAGTTCTTTCTGGCTACAGTATGGAGAGGGGCAAGCATTGAATCAGGAAGACCAGGTGAGGAGGTTCTGCATTAGCCTAGGAAAGAAAAGATCTTGAATTAAAGCGTGGCTGACGTGAGAGGCATGAAGATTCAAGATATATTTAGTGGTAGAACTGAAGGGGTTGGCTAAAAGATTGAGGAGGGATAATTAGGGACATGGAGAAATCATGGGTGACACCCAGATTTCTGGTGGGAAAACTAGGAGGACAGTTTTGGGGGAGAAGATAGTGTTACATTGGTGGTTTGGGGCATGTTGAGTTTGAGAAGCCTTAGAGACATCCAACCAGAGATGTCACCTAGGTAGCTAGGTCTGTGACACACTAGTGCCTCTCAGCTTACTTTTTCAATCAGACTGACTTGCTAACTACACTGTGATGCCACACAGTATGCTGAGATCATCCCTTTCTCTTCCCCTTTGCTCAGTTTCCCTGTCTTTCCCTTCTTTGCCTATACAAATCCCTCTCACCTTTCAACATTCAGCTCCAAACTCCCCTTCTGCACTAGGCTTTCTCCAACTTCCCTAGCCCATAGTCATATTTCTCCAGCCCTGAGAGTCCAGGTGAAGCTTTGGAACAATTTAACTCCATGTCTCATAAAAGTCTGTCTTTGTTGTACAAAAGTCAAGCCAGCTCCATCGGTCTGTACGCTTATCATGACAAGGGTCACGTCATATACATCTCTTGTGTTTCTCACAAGCATGTAGTGATTTACACACTTTTGACTTCAAGGGGGATTAACTAGCAGATTTATACAAAAAGCTGCAGAAGATTCAATAGGATTCAATAGGATGAAAATAATCAAATGTTTCTGCCTTCTGAAAGAGGCTAGACATTTCCATTTGGCATCTGAAATAATAAATTGTATAATAAATTGTGCCACTAATTAAAACTGTTGATTCAAGGACTCCTATAAATGCTGTTATCTTTGGAGCTTGATAAAGCATTGAAACAGCGTCCCTGAAACATTCCTGTGACAAAAGCCACTGGTTCATGTTTGTTGGAACCGGCTCAGGATGATTGAAAAGCCTGAACTTTGATAAACAAGAACCACTGATGAAAAACAGCTCAAAATCCAATGGAGGGGGAGGAGAAGAGGCCGCTAAAGGGAGGCCCCGCTGTGTCTGCTGGATCTAGTTTTATTTAGCGTCTCCATTAATGAATGGCAACAAGAACTTACACATTTTGTTAATAACATTTCTGGTTGGCACTAAATTAGGAGGTGCTGCAGACATCATTGAGGACAGAGAAATAACACAGATGGATGTAAAGAGGTTCGAAATATGAATAGAAATTATCACAATGAGATTTGATTCAGGAAAAATGTAAATGAAGGCAGCTGGGGGAGAAATCATCCAAAATGCAAAATAATCAGTGGGTTGGAAACCTAGAAAGTAAGAGCGTCTGGCAGGAGAGCAATGGAATGAAGAATAAGCAACGACAATGTGCTCTCTCAGCCCAAATGGTTGGTGACAGGTACGGCTGGAAATGGCACATCAAGGAGTTGCATTGCAACAGTCTCCTTTGACATTTGCAAGCATTTTTGGAGATGATGCAGGAAAATAAACAAAATAAGCCCAGACATTTGGGCCTTAGCTTCTTTAGTTGCTGCAAAAGGGATTAGACCCACGCTTGTAGGGTTTCCCAGTTGTGACCTGCTGTGGTGGGAGGAGAAAAAGATTGGGTAGTTGAAGAGATCTGCCATCTACAGGTCTTTATGAAAAGAAGACAGAATGAAACCATAAAATCTGGTAGTCGTTTGTTTACAGAAATTCTCTCCACCAAGTATTGCTATAAATAAAATTTCTTTAAAGTTTTTTTGTTTACAAAAATTTAATTATCTTGAAATGGATAGAAATGCATGCATTTGGCAAAGCAGGTAAGAGCTGCTTTAGAGAGACCCCACTGTATCTGTGCTAGGAGAGACAGACGACTCTGTTGGTTGGTACATCTCTCTATAAAATTGCTCTTTTTTCATCCCAATGATTCATTTTCTTAGGTGATTTTGCTCATCTTACCTACTTTCAATGACCTAGAAATCCAACAAAAAAGGAAGTAAGGCATCTTAAGGGTGATGCCATTTTATTTTCTATCTTAAAAGGTACATTTTATTGTTAGGAAATACAGTTAATCCTGCCAGGTAAGTGCAGAAAGAAAAGGCCGTGCCTCATGCAGCAGCCTCGGGGGAGCTTCCTAGCTCTCCTTCTCTTTCACTTTTTCCCTCACTCCCTCTCTCTCCCTCTCTCCACCACCTCCCACGTGCACCACTTCTGTTGGAGTACCCTGCAGGGCTGATGGGGTTATAACGCAGGGTATATAGAATAATAATGCTTTGATGAATTGGTAAATCACCGTCATCACTGCTCAGACACAACAGAACTCTGTGCTCTTTCCACTTGACTTCCAAATATGCCCCAGGAGGGTGAAATGCTGTGGGAAAAGATAATGTGACGCATGATGAAAATCGCCTCCCGAAATCACATCAGAAAGGCTTGTCAGGGAGTGTGGGTCAGGACCACTTCTGCTGTTATCTGTTTACACGGGAGGAGAAAACCCACAACCTCCCCCACCCCCACCGTGAAAGGAGGAAGGTGAAGCAGCTGTGTAGCTGAAGCTTCGGCTCACGGTGCAGAAAGGTCACAAACGCTGAAACAGGACTTCTGCAGGGAGAGTTACCACGTGCAGAGTGGCACATAAAATTAAGGATTCTTGAGCTGCACACGGTCTGCGATTTTGTTCTCTCCTACCCAACTGCTGCTCTATGTTCCTGATGACAGCTCGAGTGGACTGAAGGCCAACTGGCTTGTATGCAAATCTCCCACCTTGACATGCACAACCACCAGAGACCCAGACGTGGGCAGGGGTCTATGAGCCTGAAGCTGGCACGAAATCTCCAGGGTCTCATGATTGTGGTCTGAGACTTACTCATGCCACCAACACGCACGTGGCTGTGTCAATCCCCTAAGACTTTGCAGTGCCTTCCTGAGACATTTAGAACAATATCCAAGCTCCTTGTTCTCCCCGAGCCCTGAACTGATGTGGCCCTGTCCCTCTCCGTCCTTTTCACACTCACATGGACCAGCACACTGGATGTCTTTCTGTTCTTTGAACTCACTATACTTGCTCCCACTTTTGCCCCATGTCCTCCCTCCGTCGTGGGACACACTTCCTCTACTCTCTCTTTCAGGTGTTGACCTCGTGTCATCTCAGCGAGATCTTCTCTGACCACACTCCCTGGCACTATATGTGACATCGCTGTGTCTAATTCTTTATATCCCTTTCTCTCTAAATATCTTTACTTACTAATTTGCTTACGTGTTCAGTTGCTTTCCCTCTCACTGTAACATACATGTCATGAAGAGGAGGACCTTGGCTGTCTTGTGCTCCAGTGCCTGGAACAACGCTTAGCATGTGTGCTTGTCAGATGAAAGGATAAACGTGTACTTTTATAGAGACATTAGAAACCAGCAGTAAGAAGATGACCCCATGGTGTCAAGGTCCCCCCGGAAGGGTTACATAGCCTCCTTCCTATTTCCTCTCCTATCAAATGAGAAAAATAACAGTTATCTACCTTAGAAGGGTATTATCAGATGACTATTTAAGTGCCAGTATGTAATTAGCACTCAATAATTATTTTTTATTATTAGTGGTGATGGTGTAATTATTATATTCTTGCCAAAGTTCATGACCCATGACCGTGTGATTTACTTGACATATTTTTATGTAATGTTTGGTCCATTTACAAATCGCACTGTAACTTCTACTTTCTGGTCCAATATGGAGACAGCTGAGGAGTCATCGATTCTATCCTCACAACAAGAAAGAGTTGAACAAACCGAAAATCAATACCTCTTCTTAGATCCACCAGGGAATTAAGGTCACAAGGCAAACTGCCGCCCTGAAATCCAGAGACAGCACAGAGAACCGCTGCTTATGGACGCGCAAGCCCAGAAGCAGGTGCAGCTGGCCGTGTGGGGTCAGCTGACCTGCCGCTGACGACTGCTGCAGGCTCCTGTGGATAAGCTCAAGAGTTAAGAACTGCAAGAGGGTCTAGTCCTAGGAAAGCCAAACACTGTCATAAACTCACCACCAGGATCGCTACCAAGCTGTCACTGTGAAGGCCTGAGAAAAATCTCCTTGTGCATCCTGCAGGAGGAGGAGAAAACCAGCCGTTTCCTAACACACCCAGAGCTCTCTGTCCCCTCAACAAGACCCATCCTCAAGAGAAATTGCTTTACCAGAGCCTAACGGGCCTGGCGGAAGGCAAATACCCAGCTCAGGCACACTAAAAGATTGAGACCTAACCATAGAAGGCTCACTTTCTCCCCCAAAGTTAGCCCACACCGGTAGGGTTCCTGGATAATTACAACCGAAAGAACTGAAAGCCTTAGGCCCTATTTAAAAGAAGTCTCCAGGAAACTCCAAAGACAATGGGGGAGACAGAAATAAGGACTCTGCCACAACAGCTGCAGCAAACAGTAGACACAGACTAATTCCTAGCCAGAAAAACACAAAAGCTCACACAAAAGGCCCATTTACCTCAGTCCCTTGTGCTCAGTACCTCACACCCAGCTTTCAAGAAAAAAAATTACAAAGCACACTAAAAGGTACAAACACAATCTAAAAAGACAGAGCAAGCGTCAGACCCAGACTCGGATGTGGCAGAGATGTCAAATTATCAGGCTGGAAATTGAAAACAACTATGATTAATAAGCTGAAGGCGCTATTGGGAAATCGGACAACATGGAAGGACCAAAGAGTAATGAAGCCACAGACACAGAAATGCAGAGAATAAAAAGGAAGCGCTAGAAATTGAAAACACTACAGCAAATGAAGAGTGACTCTGATGGGCTCGTCAGTTGGCTGAACGTAGCCGAGGAAAAAATCAGTGAGCTTGAAGTTTTATTCATAGAAACTTCCCAAATAGAAATGAAAAGAGAAAAGGAAGAACAGAGTGTCTGGATCCACCAGAGAACAGAGTGTCTAGATCCACCAGAGAATTGGCGGTGAAACAATTATAAAAGGAATAAGGTGAAAATATGATGTAGGCATATCAGAAGAACAAGGAAAAGAAGAAAAGAAATACTTGAAGAAATTATAGCTAAGGATTTTCCAAAATTAATAACAGAACCAAACCACAGATCCAGGAAACTCAGAGAACACCAACCTAGATAAATATCAGTATCAAAAAACGTAGACTTAGACATGTCAGATTCAAACTGCAGAAATCAAAGACAAAACAAAAACCCTGAAAAAAGCCAGAAGGTGCAGTAGTGCACAGCTGTAATCCCAGCTGCTCAGGAGGCAGAGGATGGAGGATCACTGGAGCCAAGGAGTTCAACCCCAACCTAGGCAACATAAGAAAGAGAGAGAAAAAAGCAGAAGGCTTGCATACAAAGGCGCAGCAAATTACACCAAATTTCTCTTTGGAAACCATGCAGACAAGAAGAGAGTGCAGTAAAATATTTAAAGTGTTGAAAGAAAAAATCCACCAACCTAGAATTCCGTGGACAGTAAAATTACTCTTCAAAAGTGAAGGAGAAGGCTGGGCATGCTGGCTCACACCTGTAATCCCAGCACTCTGGGAGGACAAGGCAGGAGGATCCCTTGAGCTCAGGAGGTTGAGACCAGCCTGAGCAAGAGCTAGTTCCCATCTCTACCACAATCTAGCTGGGCTTTGTGGCAGGTGCCTGTATCCCAGCTACTTGGGAAGCTGGGGCAAGAGGATGGCTTGAGCTCAAGAGTTTGAGGTTGCTGTGAGCTATGACATCACTGGCACTCTACCCAGGGTGACAGAGTAAGACTCTATCTCAAAAAAAAAAAAAAAAAAAGTGAAACAGAGGTAAAGAATTCTTAAATAAAAATTGAGTGAATTTTACACCAGTAGACCTGCCTTACAGCCTTATATGAAATGATAAAAGAAGTTCTTTAGAGGGAAGGAATATTTTATCAGTCTGCAACTCAGATATGCATATGAATAAGGTAAAATAAAAACTTTTCTTTTTCTTACATACAAAATTTTGTTCATAATAATAATAGCAACAATGTATTATAAAGTGATTACAGCTTATAGATGAATGACAACAATGTTGTAAGGGGCAGGAGGGCGGCCCTGGGAATACTGTCACAAGGTGCTTGTCCTACTGCAGAGTGGTTTAACATAACGTCATACGAAAGTGGACTTGGATTACTTATAAATGTGTGTTGCATATTGTAAATTCTAGGCTAACCAGTAAAAATTTTTAAAAAAGAATGTAACAGATATGCTCAAGGAGGAGAGAAAATAGAATCATACAAATGTTCAACTAAAAACACTAAAAGCAGAGGGGAAAAGTAAAATACAAAATATAAAAAAATAAGAACAAGGGCAAAACAGTTAGAAACATGTTAGATATTGATCCAACTATATTAATAACCACTTTAAATGTAAATAGTCTGAATACACCAGTTTAAACAAGGCCCAGCTGTATGTTGTCTGTGAATCACACTGTAGGATGTCACCTAAGAACATGCACCGTGTGAGGCCGTAGAGCCTTGGTCTGAGGGTCAGCAGACTGGGATTCAGTCGGTGTTGATGGTCCAATGGCATTCTCTGCACCCCTGTTTACCCCTTTATAAAATAAGAAGATTTAAACTAAATCCCTAAGTTCCCTTCCAGCTCTAAATCCAATGTCTTGTTAGTGTGATCTGATGAGGAAATGTGGGCCATGTGGAGGAGTCTAAAGCATCCAATTGGTGCTTTTAGTTGGACTGGATTCACCAAAGACCAGCTGGAGCCAGCAAGGGCGAGTGCACAAGGGTGAGAGCACGAATCCAAAGCCCTGGCTACTGCTTGTGAAAATGTAACCCTTGGAGAACACGGGATAGCAGGAATCCCTCACCTGGGTCCATATTTGACTAGGAGAGAATTTTAAGGAAGTTGCAAACAGTCTTTATATTGACTTGCACCTTGCTGGTTAGGGAGGAGGATGGACCAAAGAGGACCTCAGGGGGTCCCTGCTGAGGGTGTAGAGGGGACCCAGGATTTTATAGCCCTTTGCCAGGCATTCCTGCCCCACTATCATCTCTTTAGACTAAAACTACCTCCACCTCCCAATATTGCCCTGCCCCACACATACATATCTTCTACCAAAAAAAAAAAAAAAAAAAAAAGACAGAAAGTTTAAAATTTGACCAAGAGTATCAAATACATTTCCTTAAGTACCAATTTTAAGATTTTTCTTGGCCTGGCATGGTGGCTCACACCTGTAATCCTAACACTCTGGGAAGCCGAAAAAGGAAGGTCACGAGAAGTCAGGAGTTCAAGACCAGTCTGATCAAGTGCGAGACCCTGTCTTTACCAAAAATAGAAAAAATTAGCTGGGTGTGGTGGCATGAACCTGTAGTTCCAGCTACTTAGGAGGCTACGACAGTAGGATTTCTTGAGTTCAGGAGTTTGAAATTGCAGTCAGCTATGATGACCATTGCACTCTACCCAGGGCAACAGGGTTAGAGTCTGTCTCAAACAAAAAAGAAAAGGTTTTTTTTCTTAACGATCAAGGATCTTGTCTGCAGCATTTAGCAAAAAACTGCCAATACTCAAACAGAGATAACCATGGCATGACTTGTCCATTTTGACCAAAGACATGAGCACTCTGGTGGAGATGAGGAGGGGGAGAAGCTGTGAAGCTGTCTTCAAAAACCCAGCAGTCATCAAAGGGAAACTAAACCAATGACTGCATTAAGCCCAGGTTGTATGTCAATACTCTACACTGGCAGATCACAGTGTGTTTTTTTACTTTCCCAAGTTGTTCTCCTCCTGGGCTCAACTGGTCTAGAGCAACGATGTCCCTTCCCTACGCACGTTATAGGAGGCTGGCCCTATGCTGATCTCAAAGACACTTTCACACAAGTCTAAGTGACATTGTCATCAAACCCCAGGCCCACGAAGCACTGAAATTTCCACTGGGAAACTCTGAGAATTCTAATATCCTAGTAGATGGAAAACTCCGCGGGGGTGAGGATTATTGATTCTTTGTACTTTGCTATTTGCTCAGTGCCTGCCACATAGTAGGTGCTCAAGAAATGAATGGCACTGAATGAATGAAAAAGAAATCTACCACAAATGTGGGCCTGGAAGAAGTATACCTCGTTCAAATGTGACGACTTCTAAAAACATTTTATAAAGCCATTCATTTTGTATTTATTTAGCAAACAATCACTGAATATTTTCCATCTGATAGTCATTAGGATATAAAAAAGAGTGGACAGTATACTGATTCTCATAAAACAGAAGAAGGAGCAATGTTCCCCAAGTCTTACTAGGGGCTCAGCAGCTTTTATTTATGATTTTATCATCCCAACAACTCTGTGAGGTAAATATCATCATCCCCCTTCACAGATAAAGGAACCGAGACTTACACCAAGGCTCACATCAAACAAATAGGAGACCCGAGAATTTATTTCAGATCTAGGTACTTCCCTCTACAGTGCACTTTCTCTCTTTTTTAATTTAAATTTAATTTAAATAAAATTAAAGTAAATTTAATTTACTTTAAATTTAAAAGTAAATTTAAAATCACAGCGCTATATTCTCTTACGTGATGCCTTGTTAAGGAAATATATGTTTTTGAAAATTGAGTTATAAACAGTTTCTCTGGGAAATGGAAAAGCAGAGTTTTAGGCTCCTCAGTTACGAGTTCCAGTAATAGAGGTGTTTTATAACTACATGTGTATCACTGAGGCTAAAAATAATAAGCCGTTTGAACAAAATAAATGAAAATTAATAAGTTAGGTCCTGAATGGCATCTCTGACCTAAGTTCACGATTTTCTAAGTTAAGATAAACAAAAGACAACCCTGAATTATGGCTGAAGTCAAAATAAAGTGTAGTGGCTGGGTGCAGTGGCTCACGCCTGTAATCCTACCACTCTGAGAGGCCCAGGCGTGCGGATCACCTGAGCTCACGAGTTGGAGACCAGCCTGAGCAAGAGCGAGACCCCATCTCTAAAAATAGCCGGGCGTTGTGGTGGGCACCTGTAGTCCCAGCTACTTGGGAGGCTAAGGCAAGAGACTCACTTAAGCCCAAAAGTTTGAGGTTGCTGTGAGTATGACGCTACGGCACGCCACTTGGGGCAACAAAGTGAGACTCTGTCTCAATAAATGAATGAATGAATGAATGAATAAATAAATAAATAAAGTGTATTAGTTAACAACATTGCCAATGGTGAACAGAAGAACATGGACCCAAGAAGCTGCCCAGTACACCTCTATACATGGGAGCACAGTCCCCAGTACTGTTTGCTTGAATCATAAGCAGTATCCACTCCTACCGCCAACTGTGGTCCCTTGCTGATCTATTATGCTGTATCCTCTTTGCTTTATGAAAGGTCAAACTGTGCAAGAGAAGCCTAAAGTAGGGAAATAAATTCCCAGCTACAAGAGCAGTCAGAGAAATGCTGTCTTGTGTCAGGCTGTCTTGCGGGGCTGGGAGACCCATTGCAAAGGTGGCTGCACGAGCTGTGTGTTTGAGGGTGACAAGGAGGCTGCCAGGTCACCTGTTTCCTGGGACTTTAAAGCAGTGAAAGTCACCATTCCTTCCCAACAGGTGAAAACACACTGGGCCTGGAATCATCTGTACTCATATATGGGCAGAAATTTTAAAAGCAAATTGTTCCCATGCTGCCTAGATTGGGTAAGGAATTGGGAAAATAGAGATCCATGACACAACCAAATTCCCACAGCTCAGAAAGTGCCCAGGGTGCTAGGGGATGGTCTAGGACTGGAATAGGCCTAAAGGCTCAATCTCAGTGTGGTGATGTCTGTCTATTACATTTTTATAACTCCTACAATTCTCAGTGATTTCTTAACAACCCTGGGAATGAAGCTGTATTTCATTCTATTTTTCTTATGTATTCTTATTTTTTCAGATGATGATACTGGAGGTGAGGAAGTGATTTTTAGCTAGCAACCATCAGAGTAAAATCCCTGAGTCTTCCAACTTCAGATTGAATGAGCTTTCTACCATGACCTATTAGGGCAACTTCTGGGATATGTTTTAGAAAATAAATGGCCTTAGAGTCAGACTGAACTGTATTGGAGTTATCATTTTATAGCCATATGATCTGGGCAAGTTCTTAGGCTCACTAAGCCTTGCTTTCCTCTTCTGCAAAATGGGGGTGCACATGACATCTAGCTCGTGGGGTTACTGTGAGGATCAAATGTGTTATGCACATAGCATGCTCATCACAGATTTGGGGGACTGTTAGGGGTTTTTTTGAGGGTTTCAGGGTATGTTTACAGCATAGACTCTGGAGGAAGGATACTCCTTTCAGCCTCAGTAGGTCAGCATGGCTTGGGGCACAAAATCCCCAGGGGACGTTTTATTCTACCTGAAAACTATAAGAAGATAAAACCTGGTCTGAGACTGAGAGCCCTTCAGGCCTGAGTGCTGAGCCCAGGACAGGTACCTGTCCATCCTCCCCCTCCTTCCACACAGCCATCTGCACTGGGTCCCCAAGGCAGAGACGACCCTCCATCCCCACCTGGAAAGCCATGGAGTTGGCGGCAGCCAGAAATATCCTCAGAGGCAGCTTGGCCTTGTAGGACCTGTGGCTCCACAAGCGATGGGCACCGGCTGTCACACCCAGAGCGGTCAGGAGGAAACAGAAGTAGGCTGCAAGACACAAGCGGGGAGGACGTCAGCAGTGGTCGCTAAGCTTGTGAGCGCCCCCGGGCTCTTTCCTCTCCCGAATAGAGACCCACGAGAAATGATGTCAGGGAAGGAGCTCCTCCCTGAGGAACTGAAAACTTGCAGGATGCAGCCTTCCTATCACTGCAGAGCTTTCCAGTACCAGGCAGAAGTCCAGAGAACTTTCTTCAGGAAACTTTGACCTTTGGTCTTTTTTATTTTTTGAGACAGAGTCTCACTATGTCGCCCTCCATAGAATGCTGTAGCGTCATAGCTCATAGCAACCTTAAACTCTTTTGGGCTTAAGCGATTCTCATGCCTCAGCCTCCCAAGCTGGGACTACAGGCACCCGCCACAATGCCCAGCTATTTCTTGGCTGTAGTTGTCATTGCTGTTTGGCAGGCCTGGACTTGGCTCGAACCCGCCACCTCCGGTGTATGTGGCTGGAGCCCTAGCCCCTTGAGCTACAGACACGGAGCTGAAACTTTGACCTTTGAATATAATTTTTTTTTCTACATCAAACAAATCTTTTGTTTGCTAATGTTCCTTGCCAGTCTTGACACAAAATCACAACGATGTCAGTGTGAGTGGACAGTCTCACGTGTCCACTCTTGGTGGAGCTGAGACTGATCCCTGCATTGCCTCTTAATTGGCACCACGCCAGGTGTCACGTGAAGCACATGTTTCTAGGGGACCGGGTACAGTGACTCACACCTGTAATCCTAGCCTCTGGGAGGCTGAAGTGGGTGGACTGCCTGTGCTCAGGAGTCTGAGACCAGCCTGAGCAAAACAGAGACCCTGTCCCTAACAATAGCCGTACATAGTGGCAGGCGCCTGTAGTCCCAACTACTCAGGAGGCTGAGGCAAGAGAATCACTTGAGGCCAAGAGTTTGAGGTTGCTGTGAGCTGTGATGCTACAGCACTCTACCCAGGGTGACAGAGCGAAAGTCTGTCTTAAAAAAAAAAAAAAAAAAAAATCATGTTTCCAAGTGGCAGCACCCATTATCATAGCCCCATAGACCTTGGTTTGAAGGAAATTAGGCAGGCCGAAGAGCTCGGAAGTCTGGCTAAGGGCCAGCAAGAAGAGTAAGGATAAACCTGACAGCAGAATCAGCTGAGATTTGGCTTCTGGAGATCCTCACATCAGCCCCATGACCTGAGATGTGAACATGGCCGGGTGGGGAACTTTGTAAGCCAACCTCCAAAGGCTGACATCTACTTAGATATATTACCCCTACTCTTCACAACAAGAATTATTGTTCTCATTTCACAGTTGAGAAACAGAATCTCTAAGAGGTTCGCCACATGAAAACCCTATTCAGAGTGGTCCCCGAGCCTCTACCCAGAGATCCCCTCCCGCTTGAGGTGGCAGAGGTATTTTGCTCTTTGCCTGGAGGTTTGGGGGAGGTTACCAGCACATGGTGGAGAGGAGACACACAGGGACCCAAAAAGGACTATTCTTGGGATTATTACAACCACTCTAGTACTTTTAAATATAATGCTCAATATTTTATTAAATACTTGGATTATTTTATTAAACATGTCAAATTCCTGTGGGGGTTATGCTATTATTAGTCCCATTTTACAGATAAGAAAACAAAGATTTAAAGAAGTGAACTAAAATGTCCCAGAATCACAAAACTAGGAAGGGTCTTTGCTAAGAGTCAAACCCAAGTCTGTCTGAACCAAGAACTGAGATTCTGATCACTGTACAGCTCTGCCTTGGGGAGACATCGAGTAAGTTTTATATTCACTTCTGTGCACCCACCATCATCCTCAGAATTGGATCTCAGTCTAAATTTGAAACTTAGTTGCCTTTTCACTCGGGGGAAGAGCTCTACACCAGATTATAGGAAGGCTGGCTCTACATAATTTTTTCCAGCACTTAGCACATATGTGAGCTAGAGGTTATGTGCACCCCCATTTTACAGAAGAGGAAAACAAGGCTTAGTGAAGTCCAAGAACTTGCCCAGTGGCTACAAAATGGTAAATCCAATGCAGTTCAGCTTGACTCTGAAGCCATTTATTTTATAAAACATATCTCACAGGTCATGTTGGAAAGATTATTCAAACTGAAGTCAGAAGACTCAAGGATTTTACTCTGATGGTTGCCAGCTAAAAATCACTTCCTCACCTTCAGTATCATCCAGGGCCTTCCCTAAAGAACTGCCAAAGAACAAGCATGCAGCAGTGAGAAGATCCCCATAGCGGTTGGGAACGGTCCCAAGCCAGGAGAGAACTAGGGTGCCCATTGCAGCTTCTCTGGGGGAGTCACCGGGGCAACTTCAGGGCTAATAGAGATACACATGGAAAGGAGAACACCACCACATCTTTGGAAAGTTAAGTGTTTGACTCATCATGACCTCAATCTATATTTATATGGTTCTAAAAACAAGATTTACCCTTAGCCTTAAGATTAATGAGTCCTTGAATACATATGGTTTTTATAAACTTGACAAATCTTTCCTTCCTCGAAAGGTTAAAAGAACAAAAAACACAACAAAATAACGACAGTCTGCCCACAAATCATAGAAAGTAGCAATAAATAAAAAGCTCCGGCCTCCTTTGTTATTGTAATTTAACCTTGGTCATGAGTCCATGAAATGGACAGTTATTTTCCATGTCATCTGTGGCCTTCTTGTCTCTACTAATAATTTTTTTCAACTGCCAAGTAGTTAGGGAAAGAGTAAAATCTAGAATGGAAAAATCCAGTCTGATTCTATGTTGCCAGTAGACCGAAACTGGACTTTGGGCGCAATGAAAGTAGTTCCAAGACTCCATGAAAAACACTGGCCAAAAGGCCAGTCTAACCCACGTTTTCTAGTCAGGACTATGCCGCTGCCTTGTCCTTTAGGTAGTCTGCAAGATTTTATGGATTACGTGCGTGTGGGTCTGTCAGTGCCCTGGGCTTCACTCAGCCTGGGCTGAGCACTGTGGTTGATGGTTTTCCTATTTCCAGAAACAGGGAGGCAGCCGTGTGACCAAGCCTGGCCTGGCCTGGCCAAGTACCCCATCTTCCCAGCCGTGGGAATAAACACCTAAGCCAACCCTCTCACTCCTCTGTCTCAAAGTGAGGTGGTCCTTGCCAAAGATCACACATCAGCAAGCTGAGAAGGCCTGATTGTGGCAACGAATGAAACCAAGAAAGCAAAACGCAGAGGTGACGGCGATGTCGGTGGGAGCCAGAAGCGGAGCTGCCTGCCCTGAGCCTCTTCCGGCAGGCCCTGGAGCTCTGGCATTCATTCTCCTCAGTGTTTCTCCCAGTTAGTGGAGCAGACCAACTCCCTTTCCTTGCCTAAGCCACCTTGCACTGGAATTCTGATGCCTCAAATGAGGATAAGCCTCAAAAATCCTGGGCAAGATGTGAGAATTTATTTTTTTTTTTTGGGGGGGGACCGGGGCTGGGTTTGAACCTGCCACCTCCAGTATATGGGGCCAGTGCCCTACTCCTTGAGCCACAGGCGCCGCCGGAGATGTGAGAATTTATGGGCTGTCCCATTAACAGGACTCAGTTTTTGTATTTTGACAGAGCTAATTCTCTGTTCTTAATCTCTTTTCTACACTTGTTATGGAGATTAATATTCAAACAAGTTTTCTGAAGGATGCTAAATGGCTCTGAGGTAATAAAATATTCAGACACAGAATTGATAACTTTGGGAGGAGAAAGGAATAACGGGGCCATGTCAATAGGTTCACTAAGTAGCCTGAACCTCACAAGGAAAGGTTGTAAATCAGCAGAAACCACAAGTATTCAAGGCGATACGTATCCCAAGTACACTGGGTTGATCTTTACAAATTACATGAATGTATTAAATTATCACATGTACCCTAGATTATGTATACCTATTGTGCATCCATTTTTTAAATTGTTTTTAAAAATACCAAAATCACAAGATGACAGAACAGTAAGCAACAAATACATGTAGTGATCTGGTTGCAAACAAGTCATCGATTCTGTTTAGCTCAAGCTAAATGCAAAAAGCAAATGCTTTAAAAAAGATATTGAAGTCAGGGATGGTGGCTCACGCCTGTAATCCTAGTGTCTGGGAGGCCGAGGCAGGTGGAAGGCTTCAGCTCAGGAGTTCGAGTCCAGCCTGAGCAAGAGTGAGACCTCATCTCTACTAAAATAGAAAAACTAGGCCAGGTGTAGTGGTGCACACCCATAGTCCAAGCCACTTAGAGGCAAGAGGATTGCTGAAGCCCAAGAGTTTAAGGTTGCTACGAACTATGATGCCACTGGCACTTTACCCCGGGTAACAGAATTTGAGCACTGTCTCAAATAAAAAAAAATGGAAAAACCAGCAGGTGTCATGGCAGGTACCTATAGTTCCAGCTGCTTGGGATGACTGCTTGAGCCCAAGAAATTGGGGTTGCTAAGAGCTATGAGAACATGGCACTCTACCCAGGGTGGCAGAGTGAGACTCTGTCTCAAAATGGGAGGGGAGGGGAAGAGAGAGAGATTGAGTAGCCTAGAAATCTGAGGAAAGGTCTGCAGGATGGGCCTTTGGGGTGCAGCCTCCAAGATGGCCCCAAGTGTCCCCACCTCCTGGTGTCCACAGCCTTGTGTAATCCCCTCTCTGTCAGTAAGTTGCACCTCACCAAAAGAACATAGCAATGATGAGAGAATGTCAGTTCTGTGATTAGGCTACGAAGGATTTTGACTTCTATTTTGTTAGCAGATTCTCCCTCAAGCTGGCTTGGATGAGGAAAGCTTCCATGGTGGGAATGGTAAGGATCTGAGGGCTCCTTCAGCCAACAGCCGGCAAGGAAATGAGGGCCTCAGGCCAGCAGCCCCCGAGGAACAGAATCTTACCAACAGCGTGAGTTTAGAAGCACGAGCCTCCTCAGCAGAGCCTTCAAACGGGACTGCAGTCCTGAAAGTCACGCCTGGATCACAAGCCCAAGCTCCAGCTGCAGGGACAGGAAAGGGAGAGTCCATAGTCCCTCTGCTTTCCATGTGGAAGGCACAGTCTCCAGTCTCCTATCTGTCCTGATTCCCTTGCTTGGCCCTATGTTTTACTAACAATTAGAGTGACCTCTCCAGATAACGTTAAGAGAGAATGATCCCAGGGCAGCAGTTCTCAACCTGTGGGTTGCAACCCCTTCAGGGGTCCAAGGACCCTTTCCCAGGGGTTGCCTAAGACCATCAGAAAACATATATTTCCTATGGTCTTAGGAACCAAGACACTGCTCTTCTGTCCATCTTCGGGCGGGTCTGCCCAGAGGCAGATAGGCCCACACGGGAGTACCCAGCATGATGACTCATTGCACCAACCCCATCACATACACCCCGTACAAATACAGGTGTGTGTGACAGGGCTGGCGCCATACTGTACTTATGCGGACCAGTCCTACTTGTCTAGAGAGCAGCTACTGTGTTGAAAGCAGCTACTCTGTTAAAAGCAGCTACTGTGTTGAAAGCATCAGTATTGGGGGAAAACGACACTTCATGAATTATAATTACTGAGTAAATGTAAAATCATCAACTACTGCAATATATATATATATATCTGTACCATGGGCACTTAATCTGGATGCTGATTGGTCTTTTTATATTCAGCTGTGGGTGATGTGAATACTGCCCCCTTGTGATAGTGACAGGTATGTAAAAACAACAACACAGAGAAGGGCAATCATAGGAAACTTCAAGGAACTGTATTGACTGAACTATGCCATGTATCATCTTTTGTATTATTACAGCTATTGTTAAATATTATTATAATTAGTAAACCATGCCATGACGATGGATCATGTAGAGAAGAATGTTAAGAAAAGAAAACACAGTGAGGATTTTTTACAGTAAAGTTTTACTCAATAATTACAGCAGGAATGGAGAAACCACACTGTGTTATTTGTTGTGAAGTTCTATCAGCCGAATCTACGAAGCTGAACAAACTAAAACGCCATTTTGATAGCAAGCATCCAAGCTTTTCCGGCACGGATACCAACTATTTTAGAAGCAAAGCTGATGGACTCAAGAAAGCCAGACTCGACACTGGTGGCAAGTACCACAAACAAAACGTAGCAGCCGTTGAAGCTTCATATTTGGTGGCACTCACAATCGCCAGAGCTATGAAACCTCACACCGTTGCTGAGGATTTACTGTTGCCAGTGGTCAATGACATTGTTCGAGTTATGATCCAAGACAAATTTGTTACAAAATTGAGTGCAATTTCCTTATCTAATGACACCGTCCATAGAAGAATAGATGACATGTCTGCTGATATTCTTGATCAGGTAATCCAGGAAATTAAATCTGCTCCACTTCCAGCATTTAGTATCCAGCTTGATGAATCTAAAGATGTTGCAAACTGTTCACAGTTACTGGTTTATGTGAGGTATATTAATGATGGTGACTTTAAAGATGAGTTTCTTTTTTGCAAAGCTCTTGAAAGGACAACTACTGCACGTGATGTATTTGACACAGTTGGTTCATTTCTGAAAGAGCATAAGATCTCTTGGGAAAAGGTTTGTGGTGTTTGCACAGATGGTGCTCCAGCTAAGCTAGGATGTCAAACTGGATTTCAACGTTTGACACTGAATGAGTCACCAAAAGTCATCGGAACTCACTGTATGATTCATGGACAAATCAAGACGCTGCCACAAGAGTTACAAGAAGTAATGAAAAGTGTCATAAGTTCTGTCAATTTTGGAAAGGTGAGCACTTTAAACAGTCGACTGTTTTCGCAACGGTGCAACAAGTTGGATGCACCAAACAATGCTCTGCTGTTTCACACTGAAGTGAGATGGCTGTTGAGAGGAAAAGTTTTAAAATGTATTTTTGAGCTTCATGATGAACTCAAAATGTTTTTAAATCAGAAAGCAAGACTGCAGTTTGAAGCACTTTTTAGCGATAAAAGTGAACTGTAGAAAACAGCTTACTTGTTTGACATCTTTGCCATCTTGAATGAGTTAAATTTATCACTGCAAGGACCAAATGCAATATGCCTCGATTTATCTGAAAAGATCCGATTATTCCAAAGGAAACTACAGCTTTCGCAAAAAAAAAAAAAAAAAAAAAAATTGGATGAAAATAAAATTTACATGTTGCCTACCTTATATGCTTTCTTTGAAGAACATGACATTGAAGCAGATAAAAAGATTACAATGATAATTTCTGCAAAAGAACACTTGCACATGCTTGCAGACAAAATGTCATCGTAGTTTCCAAATCTACCTGACACGGCGTTTGCACTTGCCAGAAGCCCATTCACAAAGTAGAAGATGTTCCTGAGACAGCACAAGAGGAGTTCACTGAACTTATTAACAGCAATGCAGAGAGAACTGATTTCTCTACAATGCCAGTTACAAAACTTTGGTTCAAGTGTTTGCAGTCATATCCTGTCCTGTCTGAGACTGTGTTGCACCTTCTTCCATTTCCAACAACATATCTTTGTGAAACAGGGTTTTCCAGCTTGTTGGTTATCAAGTCTAAATACAGAAGTAGGCTTGTTAGAGAAGATGATCTTCATCGTCCTCTTGCAAAGACTGCCCTGACAATTTCTGATCTGGTGAGAAAGATGCAATCTCACCCTTCCCACTGATGTTGGTTTTTTACACATACTGTCTCAGAATGTAGCAATGCAGTTGACTATTGTTATATTAAGACTGTTACCCATGCTACACCATTCTTCAAGACAAAAATTCATTTATTTGTAATTAGAAATAAATATTTCACAATATATAATTACATATTATTTTTGTGATTAATCACTATGCTTTAATTATGTTTAATTTGTAACAAAGAAAATACATCCTATATGTCAGATATGTACATTATGACTTATAACAGTAGCAATATTATAGTTACGAAGTAGCAATGAAAATCATTTTATGGTTGGGGATCACCACAACATGGGGAACTGTATTAAAGGCTCGTGGCATTTGGAAGGTTGAGAACCACTGTCCTAGGGAAATACTAAGATCAAAACTTAAAATTCCCTTAATTCTGGAGCTGATCAGGAGAGATAGATAGCCCCTCTCAAGAGCCATCTGCCTCTCTGATCTCAGCCACAGAAGCCAGCTGACAGAGGAAATGTCATCATTTGGAAAGCGTTGCAATAAGATGCCCACATTGTGTCACTGCTGTGTGGCTCCAAGGCCTGCCACCTTCAGAAGTTGACTCATGGCAAACCTTGCCTCGTGGCCATCTTGGCAAGCACAAGAGAAAGTATAACTGGAACACCAAGGCTAAAAGACAGATTATCTCGGGGGCTGGTTGGATGAAGCCCCCGAAAATTGCACACTGCAGACTCAGGCTTGGATCCCAGGAAGGAAGAACCCCCGAGCCCAAGAGGGCAGCCGCTGCCCCATCCAGCTCACCTTAAGAGTTTCAACAATGAGTCATGCAATACATGTTTTGGCTCTTAGAAATATTTTTTTAAAAGCACCATCCTGAGTGCTAAACAGAAGGATGCACTTGGCAGAGCCCTCTAACCCCAGCTCATTATCTGTATCTCCACAGCATCAGAGTGAAAACTAATAAATAGTAATAATAGCTGCCCTTGACTAAGAGCTTTCTACGTGCCAGGCCCTGCCCTAAGCACTTTACACCAAGTAACTCAAGCACACAATATCAAGCACCAGTGGTAGGTGACATGACCATCTCCATTTTACAGCTGAGGAAGACTAGACAGAACACGGTAAAGCCAGGATACAACTTAAGGCGAGAAGAGCCCACACCGTGAACACCCCAGCTGCCTGACTCTGGGAGCTGCTTGCATGCTAGAAGGAGGGACGTGAATACCTCGTGACCTTTTAGCTCAAAACACAAGCTGAAAGGCAAAACCCCTTTTTTCCCACCTGCCTTTATCAGCTTGCAAGTTACTCCCTTGCCAAGAATACCTTCACCATCTTTCTGTGTCTGGTTCAGCCTTGGTTTGTCATAAACACGCACCGGGTGACCTGAGGCTTCCTGAGACTGTTCACTGAGCTCCTATCATGTACTAGCCAGTGAGCTCAGAACTGAGAGTGTATCAAGAGTCTGAAAAGTAAATTACTTGCTATACAACCACAAAGTTTGGCAAGGGGCTGCAGAGGAAGTGAACAGAATAACACCAGAGTGAGTAACAGAGGGTAATTCAGTTTGGAGGACAAAGAAGGCTTTGCAGCAGAGGTAAGAATGATGCTTAACACCTAAAGGAGGAGGCGGAGTCCACCGAGCAAGGTGCACAGGGGTGAGACCCAGGCAGGGGGACCAGCAGGTGCAAAGCCCTGAGGCTTGGAAAGGAGATCTAGTGGAAGAAAGCAAGCAGGTTAAGGGAGAGAGGAAGGCTGACGAGGAGGTGGAGAAAATGGAACTCCTGTGCGCTGCTGGTGGGAATGGATGGTGCGGCCGAGGTGGAGAAGTTAGGCCGTTCCTCAAACATTCAATCAAAATCACCATTTGATCCAGCAATTCCACTTCTAGGTGGACACCCAGAAGAACTGAAAGCAAGGACTCAGACACACGCTCATCTACCTACATTCATAGCAGGATAATTCACAATAGCAAAAAGGCAGACAGGCCCAGGAGTCAGCAGTGCTGAGGCGCAGTCTACCTAAAATGTCAGAAGGGCTGAGACGCACTGCCGGTCTGTCACTAGCTGCCACTTCACCATGCTCCTGAGTTTCTTGTTGTACTGCTGCGAAGCTGAGCCCATAATCCCCATTATACCCACATACAAAACTGTGACATTAAATAAATGCCTTGGGGTGGCCAAGTGATAGAGCTGGGGCTCAAACATCAGTTCAGTCCAGCCCAGAGCCCTTTCAGACTCACATCAGGGTTCTCGACCCTGGCTGTGCGTCGTTGTCACAGTCCCTTGAGATCTTAAACAGGACCCAGGTGGATGGGAGACGGGGGCCAGAGAGCAGGCATCTCCCCCCGCAGGTGATCCTGACACATCACTGCTCCGTAAGGCCCACCCTCTTTAAAAAGAGACCACATGGTTCCAACTCTCCATTTACAAGGAGAAATCCAGAGGGTGCTGCTTCCCCTGCAATCCACTGCCAGATGCTGACTCTGTGGAGTCCCTGGCACCCAGCAAAGTGACCCTCAGGATCAGTAGACAAGGTGGCCATTTCATGTGAACTCAGGTCCTGTTCTTACTCCACCGCCCATGGGCTGCCCCCAGGCCCTCAGTGGGGAGCCTTTGATATCCAGGCACAGGGCTGAGGGCAGGAATGCAGCTGGAGCTGTCTTCCACCTGGGAAGTTGGAGGAGAGGGAAGTGACAGAGGGTGGAGGCGCAAGGGAGAGGGCAGCACCTGGGGAGTGAGCCAGCATAGAAGTAAACATGGTGCTTTGATGTCTGCTTTTCTGCCAGAGCAAATATTTTGAAAGCCAGTCCTGGGCTCTGGCCAATAATTGCCTGTTTCCCCTGGCCAGTCCTTCTCAGAGTCTGGAGATAGAGAAAGGCCACAGACCCACAGATGGACAAGGAGGTGCAGACAGAAGAGATGAGTGCCTAGGATGGTGCTCCAAACAGCCCTGGGCCTGAATCCCTGTTAACCTACTTATCAGGGTGACAACTTCTCTGAAGTGTGTTTTCTTCATGCATAAAGTAGGGGGACTCCCTGTGCCCTGGGTTTTCTTCATCCATAAGTGGAGGGAACCCTGTGCCTTGGGTTTGTTGACAGACCAAAAGAGGCAATGCATGAAAAACTCGAGCCATGCCCGCCAAGCAGTGAGCCTGGGCACCCAACTTCTCCCCGACGTATGAACGCCAGGCTGCTCCTCTGCAGGACACCCCTCCTGACACCCCCTCCAAAGGTACCCATGGTTTCCACCACTCTAAGAGCGTGGTTGGGAGGCGGAGTGATATCGCCACCCCCCCCACTCCGTTCCCCTACAGTCTTGAAACACTATTAGTTGTCACAACCCAAACCTGGAAGGGTGCTGCTGGGGTCTAGTGGGGAGAGGCAAGGTGGGCTAAGATCCTGCAGTGCACAGAAAGCTCCCTAGGCAAAGACTTACGCAAATCCAACAGTGAGGAGAGAGGGCCCTACTCTGACTTGGGGGAATCATGCCTTGTTCATCCTCTGGGTGTGGCTGTCATGCCTTGTTCATCCTCTGAGTGTCGCTACACCTGTCCCTGCTCACTCACACCTGTCTGGTTTAAGGGGGAGCTGTAGGAGGAGTAATTTATTCCTGATATTATTTAATAAACTGAAGGATGAGGATTAAAGATCAATAATACTTTAGGCCACTTACTCTCAAACTTTAACATGCCATATACTTCACCAGGGTATCTTGGGGAAACACAGGTGCTGCACCCTACTCGCCCTGAGTAGGTCTGGGGAGGGACCCATCAACTTGCGTCTCTAACAAGCTCTTAGGTAGAACTGATGCTACCAGCTCTGAGTCCCTGGGCATGTAGGTGACCAGCCAGATCAGAGAGAATCTCATAAGGGGTTTCCAGGGACAAGGCAAGGACCTCCACGGCTACTCATCTCATGGAATGATGCTGTAAGAACATCTTAATTAAAGGTCTGAGTGTACAAAGTTTGAGACTTGAATGCAAGTTCCTCCTAGGCAACATTTCAGCAGTTCTCTCAAAATCAGAACATTTTCACAGGGTCTTAGAGACAGTGGACTAAGAAGCAAAGGGTTTCTTTTCACTATTTAGATAATAAGTGTAATAAATTCTATTATACTTACAATGACCAACAGCCCCTTTACCAGCCCCTTCCTTCCATGAGCTACCATTGATCATGCTGCACACAAGCTGCAGAAAGATAAGTCCTCCCACCCCACAGCATGAGTCTTTAAGTGACTGCCCACATCTAGAAAGATTCCATGGAAAGGGAAAGGCACCGGAGGGAGAGGACGCATTTCATGCACTTTGTAACACTGCCCATCTCTTGAAAGTGGCCTTTCTGCCTTGGGTTAGGTCCATTTAGACAGCTTTTACGTCCTGGGCAACTGCTACTTGTCCTAGTTAATTTACAGCTCACATAACAATAAGTATGAAGTCGCAGTGCACAGTAAGAGTCACAAAGTACCAGCCTATCTCGCACTATCCGTAAGAGCACGGGCTTCCGGGGACCTCATGCAGCCCAGCGCTGCTCACTTCAGACGCGCCTCCCTATCAGCAGCACTCCTGCCCTGTGTGTTTTCCAGTACGGCAGTCACCACCGTGTTCCAGGAATTACCCATCCCGTGTTCTCTTCTCTTTCTAAAACAACCTCCAGGAAGGCGGGGAGCATGTCCGGTACCTGCGCAACTAACTCTGCTAGAGAAACTCTGTTGATTGGTATCATGTTATGGTTTTTTTTTTTTTTTTTTTAATTTTCATTTATTTTAGAGATGAGACCTTGCTACATTGCCCAAGCTGGGCTTGAACTCCAAGGCTCAATCAAAACTCCTGCCACAGCTTCCCAGGTGGCTGGGATTCCAGGTGTGCTCTACCACACCCAGCTCTGCTCGTACTTTAGAATCATAGCTACAAACTTCAGCTGGCTTTCATATTGCCCAGCAGCCATATTTCATTTTCTTGGTCCACACGCAGCAGTCCTGCTCTCCTAGACACTGACCTCATATCTGCTCCCATCACATCACCCAACACCTGCCTCCCCCCTCACCTGAGAACTTTGTTGCTGATTTCCTTGAGAATGTCAGAATTTCTCAGGCTGCCCGGTACCCTCCCTCCACCATCTGAGCCTGGCTTCTCTGCAATCTCTCTGTTCTTACAGATGGCCAGTCCATACTCCCTGTAAGCCCGGCCCTTCCCTCCTGTGTCCCAGCCACACGACATATTTACTGGTTACGCAGAAAGTCTCCTCCTTTCCCTCAGGACCATCAATACCCACCCCCCAACACACACACACA
Organism: Loris lydekkerianus; assembly: GCA_963574355.1. Taxonomy (NCBI): domain Eukaryota; kingdom Metazoa; phylum Chordata; class Mammalia; order Primates; family Lorisidae; genus Loris; species Loris lydekkerianus. Next base: position 61,540 of record CAUYPK010041862.1, read on the forward strand.
CCTATATACACACTTATTTCCACTTTCTATAACCACACTGTTACTTTCTTCAAGTTAAAACGCAAAATTTAAAAACTTTTCTTGACCCCACGTCCCCCTCTATACCCTATTCCACTTCCCTGCTCCCCTTTGCTCACTGAGTAGCTTGTTTCTAATCACAGTTGTCGTTCTCTCTCTTCTCTCTGAATCCTACTCAATCAAATGCTTGTCTTTCTCCCCTGCCTCCAGTGAAAACCGCTCTTATCCAGGTCCAGATGAGACAGATACAGTCCCTTTCCTCGTGGGCATGTCTGGATGATCCACAGATCCCTACCAGGAGATGGGGCCAACGGAGGTGCAGCTCTTCCCTACAGGAGTCCCAGGAGAATGAGCTCTCAAGGGAGGGATGGGCATTCCAGGAGCAGGGACCCGGAAGCAAGGGGTGGAGGCTGCGGCCCCATGTGTTCAGGCAGTGTGTGTTCCCAGGAGGATGTGGGGTAGAATGAAAGTATCCCTAATCAGAAAACCCCAAATTTGAAATTCCCTGAGCATTTATATGATACTCAAAGGAAATTGTCTTTGGAGCATTTTGGATTTGGGATTTTGGATTAGGGATGCTCCACCAGTAAGTAAACTGCAAATATTCCAAAATCTGAAAAAAATACAAAATCCAAGCACTTCTGGCCCCAAGCATTTTGAATAAGGTAGTGATTTTCAACTGGTGTGCCATGAAAGCATCTTAGGTGTGCTGTGAAAATTTTTAAAGATTTTTGATGACTTTATTTTTGAAAGAAATTCAAAGCACATTAAGTATATTCCTTTTTTAAACTTTTTGTGATCACGTAATTTAAGTGTGCTGTGGAAGTTTAACTATAGGTTCAAGTGAGCCATGAGATTAAAAAAGGGTTGAAAAACACTTGGATAAGAGATACTCAACCTGAATATGATGCTAGAGAGATACATTTGACTTTGAGGACAATAGGATACCACTGAAGAATGTATGATGAGATTTAGAATGACAGATGCAAAAGCAGTGGGAGGGCTAAAGTGGGCTGAATGGAACGCGTGGGGGGTATTTCCCCGGCACTCCTGCAGACACTCAACCTCTCCTCTCAGCTGCTCTGGGCCACAGGAAGCTGGCGTGACAGGCTGTACCTGTGGGCTTCCTCTGGCTTCTATTTGGGTGATTTTCACCACCTCGAGTCAAGACTAGGAACTGGAGGAGCCTTGATAATTTTCTTATCCACTCCAGGCCTCCATTTCCTCATTAATAAGAAAAACAAGAGTATCACAAACACCATTCTAGAACCTTCTATGGTAAGACAAGGGTTCAGAGCTCTGGTCCATGACTTCATGCCCTGGTGTGAGAAGACAAAGTCTTATGAGAGAAAAAAGATCCCTTGATAAGAAAAAAAAATTGTTAAATAGAAAGTTAAGAACCCTCAGCTGTCCCAGGTTGGGGCTGATGGCCTTTCTCCTGACAGATGGCACATGACACAAGCTGACCCAATTGAGTGGCCGGGGGAAGGGAGGGAAAGTCAGGCTGCCAACTGTTTAACATTTTACTAAAAAAAAAAGTCCAAGTTATCATTTTGTTATTTTTGTAATCTACCAATGTCTATTCAGTACAATGACACCATTGCAAGAGCCTGAGAAAAAAGTGTTCAACAGCATAAATTAGACGGAGATCTTTCTGGCCTCCTCCTCCTCCTGTGTCCTCTTCTTCAAAGCCTCTTCCTTTCCCTCAGATAACACAAGACTTCTCCAGGGGATGGGGAGAGTCACTAGCTAGGCATGGAAATCAGAGCTCCCTGGAACAACTCCTGGAAAATGCTGGCTCCTGTCACAGAGACGTGAGAGAGTTCACAGGTGGCTTGGAATCACCCCTGTACCACAAAACAAAGCCTGATCAAAGGGTTGTGAGACTAAAATAAGAGTGTATACAGTCAGCCCTCCTTATCCGGGGGTTCCACATCTGTGGATTCAACCAACCGCAGGTTGAAAATGTATGGTTTCAGCTGTACCATATTTGTACCATACATCTGTACTGAACATGTGACATTCTTACTTGTTACTGTTCCCTAACAATACAGTACAGCAACTATTTACACAGCGTTTACACTGTATCAGGTATTGCAGGTAATCTACAGAGAATGTGGGAGGATGGGCACGGGTTATGTGCAAACACTACACCATTTTATATCAAGGACTTGAGTGCCTGTGGATTTTGGTACCCCAAGGGAGTCCTGGGACCAACCCCCAATGGATGCCCAAGATGTCTGTAAGGTATTTAGCACATAATAATATTATTTAGCATAATAAACCATGACTACAACACCATTATTCTATTTATTTATGTACGTATTCATTTAGAGACAGAGTCTCAGTCTGCTGCCCAGGCTAGAGTGCCATGGCCTTAGCCTAGCTCACAGCAACCTCAAACTTCTAGATTCAAGCGATCTTCCTGCTTCAGTCTCCCGAGTAGCTGGGATACAAGTGACCACTGCAATGCCCAGCTAATTTTTCTATTTTTAGTAGAGATGGGTCTCACTTTGCCTAAGCTGATCTCTAGAGTTCTAGGGATCCTCCTCCCTTGGTCTCCCAAAGTGCTAGGATTACAGGCAGGAGCACGGCATTTGGCCAAACACCATTATTCTTAGGTAATCATTGCAGAGCTAAGGCAGGGTGACCAGGAAGCAGAGGCTTCAGGGAAAGGGCTGCCCCAAGTCTCAACAGAGACCCTTTGTTTCTGATTCAGGGTAACTCCCATCTTACACAACTACTGGAACTAGAATTAGGGATAACTGAGGACAAAGTGAATGATTTACTGCACTATGGGCACACTGAATTTCTTTTTCATTAATTATTCAGTTTTGAATTATTGGGTGGTAAATTGTGTGTGCACATGCGTGTGTGTGTGTGTGTGTGTAGAGAGAGAGGCACACATTTTATATGCTACAGTTCATGTTCATTATATATTATGCATGCTCATTAAAGACTCTGCCTCTAAATGGGAAAATAATATAAAAAATGTTGGTCCCTCTAAAGCAGTGGTTCCCAACCTTCCTAATGCTGCAGCCCTTTAATATAGTTCCTGTGGGTTGCAACCCACAGTTTGAGAAACGCTGCTTTAAAGAAAGATGCAAATTAAAAAAACAGCACCCAAACTGGTCAGTTTTGTGGAAGTGGGAAATAAAAAGAATAATTTCTGCCCTTATCATCTGAATTATCTGGGTAGTTATAGGTTAGTATTACCTTTTTCTTTGCCTAATAAGCAATTTCTCTAATGGGAGAAAAACAGCTGGTGATTGAAGCCTGTAAACGCCAAATTTAAGGCAGGAGTCTGCAGCATTGAAACACAAAACCTTTGGAGGGCTCCGCACGAAGCCTTGGAGAGACATCTTGGGGGTAATGGCCTTTGGAGAAGGACCCTAGGCACCACTGTTGGTTTTATGTTTAGCCAAAAGGGCTGGAAATTAAAGTGAAAAGTCAGGGAAGGCCTCCTGGGAGATGCTACTTTCTCTCCATCTCTGTTTCTCCTAGGGACATCTTTCATTCTTTCACCCTCTTTTCCGACCAAGAAAGGTCCTTGCTGTTACCTAGCAAAAGCAAACAACATACCCTAACTGTGTGTACCCTGATATTAATCCGAAATAAAAAAACAACAAAAAGAACTTATTTTTTTCTCTCTATAGATACCATATAACTTTATTAATAAAGTGGTTTCCATTTTGATAAATCAATACATTCAAAAACATGCAACTTCAAAAATGTGAAAAAAAAACTTGACAAAGCATGAAGACAACACTTGCCTTTATAAGCACATTTTAAAATTTTTAATAAACCAAAAATTGTCCTCTTTGTAATTTGACATTAGCAAAGTTACAAATAAATGTTACCACGTTCAAAAAAAAAAAAAAAGAGAGAGAGAGAAGGGTCTTTGCCTTGGTGCAGTGCTCCGTGTGAGCACAGCAGGGTCTGACCACACCTGCCTCCATCTTGAAACCATGGGCCAGGGAGAAAAATGGAAAATATATTTGGCAGTGAGGTGTACTTGCTGCCTCCTCCCTGCCCCCAAATTACAAAACACTCTCTTTTCAAGGCTGTTTCCACCACAATAATGTTTCTGACTTAAATAGAATCAAAAAAGATAAAATTTAATAATATAATGTTCTTTTCAGATACCCAAAACTCCCTGTAATTCTCTAGCTAATGACTACAACATTAAGGCAGCCCGACCTGGTTTACAAACTCTAGCTTCAGGAGTTTTCCTCACACATTTTTATTCCTGCCAAGTCTTTTTGCATTGCTGTGAATAAGAGAAGACAGACTTTTTTTTTCTTTGCAGCACAATCCAGGACCTGGTTTTCTGACCTTCACTTCGTTCTGCGGGATAGAATTCAGCCTAATTTTAATAAGATGCTTTAGTGAAATATAATTATTCATTCATCTCTCGCAAACATATACAAGCACCTTCCGTACCAGGTCTTCTCCAAGGTACTGAATCCCTCTTGGGACGCTCACTGCTCAAACTGGATACAACCAGCCCATAGATGTTTTTTCTTTAACTCATCTAACAATTAAAAATAGGAAATTTCACGTTCAAAAATCTCTTTTTCTGGGTTTTCCCCCCAAATGGAAAAATCTGGCAACACTGGGCCACCTCACTTTCCTGCGTGGTGACTTCCTCCTGGAACTAAATAGCCCTTCCCTGTAGACAGTTCCACTCAATCACCCCCATTCACCTCGTATACATACACTCAGAATCAACCCTCTTTGTTTATTACCTACCTTGCTCCTGACCTGGGGCATAACCAGGCTAACTTGCCCATTAGACGCGCAGGCTTAGTACCTGCAAAACATTTTATCAGAAAGAAAAAAATGCATAACAATAAGTACATAATAATGAATCCAGCCTAGATTATAGTTGTCTTTATATCAATACATGTAAAATAGGATTTTTAAAATATTTTTATGGAGAAAGGGTTCACAAAGGTAAAAGTCATGAGGCAACTTGAAGTACAACTGAATTACTCCACTCCTTACTTGGAAAAGTAAGAGGAAAAAGCATTTATCCTGTCTATTTACAAAGAGCTAGAATCTGTTCCCAGTTAGTGAGGAAAAGCTCTTTCTTTCAGAAGAGTACCAGCTATAAACTGCAGGTCGAGTGCAATCCCTAGCTGTGCCTGTCGCCATGCTATGCGGGCTCCACACTCTGTAGCACCCAGGGCCAGGGGTTCTCAACCCTCCGAATGCCGTGATGTATTTTCATTGTTACAAAGGGGTCGTGACCCACAGGTTGAGAACCGCTGACCCAGGCGCTCTTCCCCCCAACTCCTGGGATCATCAGCCCAACAGCTCACAACTGAGTCTCTCCCCAGGTATTGCCCTCCCTGAGAAGGAAGCTGCCTGGTCCAAGGTTTGCCCCATCCCTGGCGTCAGCCCACATCTAGTGCTTAGTTTATAAAGGGGTGTAAGACCTGGCCTTTTGCCTCAAGTTAGAACATCTCCAAAGGACTCCACTTCCACAGACTGAGGCATCTGATGTGACTGCATCGCAGTTCAACTCTCTCTGCCCAGGCCTGCTTCTTATTCTCTCGGAGAATCCACCAGTTACCGTCCCTGATAAACCAGCACTCAAATCTGCATCTCATAAACTGTTTCCCAGAAATTCAAACTAAGCAATAACAGATTCAGGCAAGAATCATCAATGGCTGTTACAGGCTGACCTGTGTCCCCCTCCAAAATTGGTAAGTTGAACCCTCAGTGCCACAGAATGTGACAGAAACCACAGAATGGTTTCACTGTTTGTGAAACCACTCTTTACAAACTAATAAAGGGGTGTAAGGCAAGAACTGTGGTCAGGGCCTAAACTCCGCAGAGGCACAGGTAAACATCACGATAGCCAGACACTGCTCCCTAAGGCCCAGCTAAACAAATGATAGCCAGCTACTGCCCCCTAAGGCACAGCCACTGCCCCCTAGTTTGTTTTCCTGTAATTGCCCCTCAGGACTCACATAGCTGGAGGTCATAAGGATTCCCAACTTTCCCCATCCATAAGGTCACCCTTGTGAAACCTAAGGCTAGTTTCTGAGTTATCTCCCAGGCCCTGCATTCTGGGGGAACGGCTGACCCACCCAGACCAGTGACCCACACTCAGGAACTGACTCCACTATTATTGTAACTTCCACCCAAGAACCAACTCAGCTAAGAAGACCATTCCTAGAGTTCCTACTCAAACCCAGCCAATTAGCAAATCCAATGGCCTATCTTCAAAGACTCTCTCTCCCAAGTTTTTGGGGAGATGGATTTGAAAAATGCTTCCCATCCCTTGGCGTGGTGCCTGTGATATTAAACCCTTCCTTTGCTGTCAGCCCTGCTGTCCCAATGTGTTGGCTTCCACTCCAGCAGCACATTCAGAGATCAGAGTCTTTACAGAGGCAATCAAGTTAAAATGAGGTCACAGGGGCAGGTGAGGAAGTGGCTTACCAGTGCATTTGGTGTCCTTATAAGCAGAGGAAATCTGGACACAAGCATCCCTGAAGGGAAGACGGTGTGAAGAGACACGGAGAATTCAGCCACTGACAAGCCATGGACAGAAGACCACATCCTTCCCTCCCAGCCCTTCAAGGAACCCGACTCCAACACCCTGATTCTGGACTTCCGACCTTCAGAACTGAGCCACTCTATTGTGGTAGTCAACTAATGCCAATGCTAACTAAAGTCAGTAGAGGAAAGGATTGGTGGGAAGCAGGATGTCCCCATTATGACAGAGCGTTGCATTTCCTTCTGCCCACCGACCACAGTGGTGTTAGAATGAACTGGCTGCAAAGCTATGGCACCTTACAGAACTAAGTAGTGTTTATTTACCATAACACAGAAAAGTTCAGCTCACCTCTGTAGAATATTTACTTTGCAGAATGTAAAGCTGTCATATCTTTTTTCAGTAGGATTTACTCTTTCATTCTCCTTTTTTGAAAAATCTTAAATAATTTAACATTCCTTCATGTCCTCAACAGCATCAAATCTGGGATAGAAGAGACTTTCCCCCCAAAAGGGCTCCATGTTTGCTATGTTTTGATCACTCCTAGAAATTGAGTTATAATCAATAAATTCTAACTGTTTATGGTCTCCTATGTCAGCACTGGAATAGTTGGTTATGAATATTAAAATCTACCACTAGTTGGTGGGAGGAGGCAGGGCATTTGGTGGGATCTCACCTAATGTGCACAATGCAAGAGTATTCTTCAAAATAACTAAGAGTAAATCATAAATGTCTTAACACAAAAATATGTAAGAGAAGGTGGTTATGTTAATCAGTTTGATTTAAGCATTCCACATTGTATATCAAATCATCACATTGGCTGGGTGCAGTGGCTCACGCCTGTAATCCTAGCACACTAGGAGGCCAAGGCAGGTGGATTGCCTGAGCCCACAGGTTTGAGACCAGCCTGAGCCAGAGAGAGATCCTGTCTCTAAAAAATAGCTGGGCGTTTGGGCAGGCACCTGTAGTCTCAGCTACTTGGGAGGCTGAGGCAAGAGAATCACTTGAGCCCGAGAGTTAGAGGTTGCTGTGAGCTATGACACCACAATACTCTACTGAGGGTGACAAAGTAAGACTCTGTCTCAAAAAAAAAAATTATCACATTGTACCCCATAAATGTATAGTTATGATTTAATGAAAAATTAAATTTAAAAAAAACAACCTCACCACTAGGCTGGGCTTGGTGGCTCACACCTGTAATCCTAGCACTCTGGGAGGCCAAGGCAGGAGAATTACTTCAGGTCAGAAGATTAAGACCAGCCTGAGCAAGAGTGAGACCCCATCTCTACGAGGCACATACCTGAGGCCTCAGCTATTCAGGAGGCTGAGGCAGAGGGATCACTTAAGCTGAGGAGTTTGAGGTTGCTGTGAGCTATGATGATGCCACTGCACTCTACCTGGGGTGATAAAGTGAGACTCTGTCTAAAAACAAACAAATACTCTGCCACTATTTTAGCTCATTAATATGTAATTGCTATTTTTGATATGAAGATATGGTTAGAAAAAAGGTGAAAAATCATGTAAACCAAAGCCAGTTAGAAGGAATATTTCCTCCTGTTTGTTGCCCTGCTCAGAACTGCAAGAATATTACAATACATAGTGAGTAGTTGTTTATAACATTTCCATCAGTTGTTTCAACAGCATGTTGATCTGAACATTTCTTGACATTGAGGTTCCCTATTCTTTCTGATGTCTCATTGTGAGGCTTTTTTTTTTTATTGTTTTTGAGACAGAATCTGGGTAGACTGCCATGGCATCATAACTCACAACAATCTCAAACTCCTGTGTTCAAGCGATCTTCCTGCTTCAGTTTCCCAAGTAGCTGGGACTACAAGTGCCTGACATGATGCCCAACTAGTTTTTCTATTTTTAGTAGAGACAAGGTCTTGCTCAGGCTGGTCTCTAACTCCTGAGCTCAAGTGATCCACCCACTTCAGCCTCCCAAAGTGCTAGGACTGGTAGGCATCAGCTATCAAGCCATGTTTTGTTTTTGTTTTTTAGATAACTAAGTGGGACTATAAACATAGAGGTAGGTCAGTACCAAGAAGTTCTTTCCTCAAACTTGTTTTTTTCTTGCTGAGTAGCACAGGTCTTTAATTTTCCACTTGCCTTTATATCTATACCTACAGCTTCAATTGACCATATTGTGTACTTCTTTGCCAGAAACATTTTCTGTAAACACAATTACCTTGTCCAGTTTTATTGTAAACTGACTTATCATAGGATGCACCCTGACATGCTTTCTGATGTGTATTTGATAGCAGTGATAAAAATAAAACTTAAAAATAAAAAATTATTAAAAAGTGGAATGACCTGACATCAGGCACCTTCTGCTACAGTGAGTATGATGCGCCCAGCATGGCCCTGGGGGCCTCCCTGCCAGATGTGCTCAGCTTTCATCTACACATTGTCAGCTCTGACCTCAAGTTTACAGGAAACACAGGAAAAGCAGAAACACTCAGATGGTCCAAAATGTGGGACATCCTCCAGAAAACGGGACTGGTCTCTTCAAGACGTCAATGTCCAAATTTCTCATGTGTAAAGACAATGAGGACTAATAACAATCAAATATGACATCATAAGCTTGACTGAATCCTCATTCAAAAAAAATCAATTATTCAGCTATTAAAAAGGATGGTGACTTTACATCTTTTGTATTTACCTGTATAGAGGTGGAACACATTCTTCTTCTTAGTAAAGTATCATAAGAATGTAAATGCAAGTGTCTAATGTACTCAATACTAATATGAATCTAATAGAAAAACAACTACATGCTCATAAAACTATGATATTAACACAAGTATATTCAAGTGGGGAGAGGTGGGAAGGGCACTGGCAAACTCTCACCTGATGGACTCATTGTGAGGGTGTGCAGCACACCCCAGGGTGGAAGGCTGCAACTGCCTCAACTACAACTTGAACTTTACCTTAGAAACAAACTAATCATTTATACCTCATATTAATCTGAATGAATAAATAAATTATAAAAGATACTTGAAGACACTGGAGAAATTCAAAAATAAATTTGATATTAGATGATTATTAAGTTATGATATTCCTTATTTTTAGGGAATGCATATGGAATTATTTGAGGGTAAAGGCCCATAAAAATTATAATTTATATTCAAATGATTGAAAAAAGTTTTAGGTAGATAAAGCTAATATGGTAAAATATGAATAATTATTGAATCTAGTGGTAGAAATGCAGTTATTCATGACGTTATTCCAAAATTCTGTGTCTGAAAATGTGCATAATAAAAATTTAGAGAAAACAAGTGTCAAAGAGTCAGTAAAAGTTGATACACAAATACTGGACTTCATCTTTCTCCTTTTGCATCACTCATTAGCACCAACCAAACTTTAGAATCAGAATACACATGGCAGCCAGCGTGAAAAAATACAGGTGAGACCTCATTTTGGATAGCCTCTCTGGTACTAAAGGGATTGGAGGTAATACATGCAGACTTCCCCTTCCTGCCACAAATAAGTAGGCCCTAAGGTAAGTGGGAAAGGCAAATCATATGAATTTAAAAAAAAAAATTAGAGAAAGAAATGGGGAAAGATACATGTGGTAGTGGCGATTAGCTCTTTTTTAACCTTTTCTGAGTTTCAGGAACCTCGTCTGCCAAATAGGGAGGACCAAACAAATCTGGAAGGATTGCGTTTAGGATTAAAGATGGCACATGCCAGTGTCTGCAGGTGGAGTGCGGATGACATATATACCCTTAAAACTGCCATTGTTGTACCTGTCAGTGGTGGGGTCACAGGGGCAGCAGGAGAGGAACCCAGGCATCCTGGCACCAGGGCCTGTCCTTCAGGCTGGGCTGGGCAGGGCTGCCTCTGGAAGCTGGCTATACGTGCCATTTTTCCCCTTAATGAGCACAATAAAGGTTGTTAAGAAGAAATTTTCACCCTCTTCCGTGAAAGCAAACAGCCAGCACATTCAGTTCACATTTCAGATTGTGTGCTTAAATACCTGTAGCATGATAATCAGGAAGAACCCAAGCAGGGGATTCCTGAAGGCCAAATAGCACAAGGAGAAACAAGTCAGGACAGTTCCAGAATATGGAGACCAAAGTTTTCTTGTAATCTATGTTCTCACAGTATTTTACTGCTTTAAAAACTAACCCCCTGAACTTGGGAGACAATTAAATCCTTCCACTTGACACAACATGTAGACAACGTTAGGCTTTCCTCCAAGCTAACAGGGCTCCAATCCACACGCTTTTGGTGTTTAGAATAAAGCCTTGAACGTGAACTCATTCAGCTGGGGGCCCAAAGAAAGCAATCACTCTGTCAGCACTGCCAATACTAATTTTCTCAGGGTTGAAACCCAGACCTGAGTTTCACACATCTCATTGTCAAGCATTCAAGCATTCACAGTACCTCTCGGACACCTTCCATTTGTCTCACCAACCAAACAAAAATGACAGCTTTGGGTGGCAAGGGTGTATTTTTTTTTTCCATGTGTCATCATGACAACTTTAGCTCATCCATGAAAATTCTAAGACATGATAGCTTGTGAAAATAAAGCCTTGGAAAGAAGCATTTGATTTTGGCCCAAACACGTATGAAGCAGCAATTCAAGTGAAAAGGTGAGTCACAGATAATAAGTGAGGAAAAGCCTCCTGGAGGGGCCCTGTTAATGCTGAGGCCCTTGAGGCCTCCGGTGGAGACTCTGTCATTCCAGAAGGCTCTTCAACAGAGGCACACACAACTTCTTCCTGCTCCTACCGCGTTTGTTACTAAAAAATAACCCTGGATTTTTACAGCAAAGTTAATGGAGACTTTACCAACTAGGCAAATATGAGTTACCAGGCCCCAAGATTGAAAGACTAGTTATGCCTACTCTGCTTTCAAGGAGCAGCTATTTACTTTTTTAAATAGAGATTTGCATTAAGAAATATATGATGCATGATAACCTGGAACACAAATAAATGTGACTGAAATAAGATTTCATAAAATAATGCTTCATCTTCACAGTACTCAGTGCTCTGATGTTATCTGTTTGTGCTTTACACGTTGGACATAATCCAAGAGGAAGCGTTCCACTCCCCAAGAGACCAAGTCTGCAGGGTGAGGCCTGTACTGCCTGGCTCATGTTTACTGCATCCACAACCCTCTTCATCCTGTTCCTTTCCCCCAGGCACTGCCACAAAACAATCTTAACTAGTCAAGAGAAGGGGACACCTTTCCTTCTTCCTCTACATGCTCTAAGTTCTGAAGGGCACCCGTCAACTGCTGCCTGAGCTTGTCCTACCGGGTGGGGGCAGCGCCGTCTCTAATGACTCGGGTCTCTTTATCTTTATAAACATCATGTTACACATGGCTATGCTTTAGAAAAGGCCACCTCATCTCACATCCTGAGACTCTTGGGTTCTTATCTAAGCAAGAAGAGATTTACCCACCAGAGAGATCCATGGGGATCTGAACTAATTTCTCCTCCCCCTCAGGTTCAAGGGAAATCCCAAACTTGGCTACGGATGTGGGGATTTGGGGGAAACACTGATATGCAGTGGGCAAGGCCTCAGTCCTGTATGACTGAAGAGGACACTGCCTGCACTGTCCCAGGAAGGGTCCACTAAGGGACGCCACCCACACAGAACACAGAGCATCGTCCTTGAAGTCGTGACCCTGGACAACCCACTATGTGGTTAAATATATTTCAAATGCTCAGAGAGGCACTCATCCTCACCCTCTTTGGGCACACAGGCCCCACCCCTGGCGTTATGTCTCCTCAGATCACCATTCACTCCCAGCCTCTGGACACGTCCTTCCTTCCATCATTCTTCCATGGAGACAGGTGCTGCCCCAAGCTTTGGTTCCCTTTGGTCTTTCTGAGAAGTAACAAGTCTTTCCTGTCTTCATTTTGCGCACCCGCAGTGATGGTCAGTTGAAACAGTTCTGACTTCTAGCTAAAGCCTTAACAAACTGGTGTTTCTCAGACTCCAGGAAAGGCCTCCCCTTTTTGGCCTTGAGCCTTTAAGTGAGCAAGACCATCTCTTGTCTCCTCTGCATCCATTTCCTGCCTTAAGCTAGGCTAGGCCATTTTAGAATCACATCTGAATTTATTTCTGCAGGTCTTGTTTTCACTGGGCTGCCTTTTTAAAAAAAAATTTAAATGAACATATTTTAGTTCTTACAATTCTTCCCTTACATTTCCCCTAGGGTTACTAACTAAAGGTCTCCGCCTTCCTACAGACGGTCAGGCCGCTCATCCAAGCAGCTGTTCTCAACCCTGTGGCACATGGAGTCACATGGGAGCTTCCAACCCAGCCTGCCCTTCCACACCTCGGAGGGTGTGGCTCAGTTTGCGTATTTTCAAAGCTCTCCTGATGACTGCCAAGTGCAGCCAAGCTTGAAAACCATTGTTTGTTATTCCCACGCTCAGCACACACTTCCCTGTTTAAGACACAGCTCCAGCCAGAGGGGCAGCTGAAGCTCTGACTTCCAGAGTGAAGATCCTTCCCAGCCCCGTACTCCAGGAAGGTCATTTCTCAAGCTAAGACTTGTATCTCCGAGAAGCAATCTTTTAAGTCAAAATAGAGCAGGTTATTCCCCGGCACAACACAAGCACCAAGAGCTCACAGAGGACCAAACTGGTCCAAAAATCTCTGGCCCCTGCGGAGGAATGTGTCACTAATGGCCAGACCTCGGGGGCACGAGGATTAAGATATCAAACAAAAAAGAAGATAAAGAGCCTCTGCCTGTAGTTGACTCGTCTGTTTGGAGGAGGCAGGAGGGCTTCAAAGAGGACGTGATTTCTGACCCCGGTTTTTGAGAAGAAATGGGAATTTTTACTGGCAGAGAAGAGAGGGAGAAAGGCACAGAAGTGCTTGGAGAAAGACTGAGAGCTCTAAGGTCACCGGGCTCTCTCATCTAAATCTCACCAATCCACCTCATAAGTGAGGAAACCTTTGAGCTTCTAGAAGCTGAAAAGGCAACGCCAAAGTTTTTGACTCCAAACCAAGAGGGTATCTCCAAAGGTAAAGTCTGGAGGACACGTAGGTTGTTGACAAGGCAGAGAGATTGGTGTGGGGCTGGAAGGGTAAAGGAGGGTCTCCCCAGAAGAAAGGAGAGGCTGTATTACGCTGGGAGGAGGCTGGAGGCTAGTCCAGAGCTGCAGGTTGAACTCCTGGCTAGGATTCCCGTCAGCTGCCCTCCCTTGTATTACCATCCCTATCTCATCTGCAAGCTTCCCTAGAGTGGCAATCAGCTCTCAGTTTCACCCCACCCGACAGCACTGCTCTGCTCTGTAGGTTGGGTAAATACCAGTTTGTCAGTGGAATAGTAAACATTCTTGGGATTAATAGAAGAGAGGTGAAGGAATATGTTTAAAAGAAAAATTTTTAAACAGGTTTGGTGCCCATAGCTCAGTGGTTAGGGCACTAGCCACATACATGGGGGCTGGCAGGTTTGAACCCAGCCTGGGCCTGCTAAACAACAATGACAACTGCAACAAAAAAATAGCCAGGGTTGATGATGGGTGCTTGTAGTCCCAGCTACTTGGGAGGCTGAGGCAAGAGACTTGCTTAAGCCCAAGAGTTGGAGGTTGCTGTGAGCTATGACACCATGGCACTCTACCAAGGGTAACATAGTGAGACTCGGTCTCAAGAAAAAAAAGAGAGAAAGAAAGAAAGAATTTTAAATACACCATCTTATTTTTGTTTGTTTGTTTGTTTGTTTGGGACATTGTTCCACTTTGCTGCCCTCTGTAAAGTGCTGTAGCATAATAGCTCACAGCAACCTCAAACTCTTGGGCTCAAGTGATCACTTACCTCAGCCTCCCTGTAGCTGGGACTGTAGGCATGCCACCACCACACCTGTTTAGTTTTTTTTTTTTTAAGAGATGGGGGTCTTGCTCAGGTTGGTCTCAAACCTGTGAGTTAAGGCAATCCACTGGCCTCGGCCTCCCAAAGTGCTGGGATTACAGGTGTGAACCACCGCACCTAGCATCCATCTTATCCTTGAACATAAAGGGTAGCAAAACGTGCCTCTCTAAAATATGCCTTTTTGGCATAAAGATTATTTTGAGCTGAAGACAAGTGAGAAGAAGCAGATATGAAAGCAGCTCTCTGTTCTCCCTCATTTGCTTAAAAGCAGAACATAATATATGTGTGAATGGGTCTCCTCTCCCCTCAAGACAGGAAGGAGAGAAGTTAATCACCAGTGACAACTCTTGACCCTCATCAGCCTGGAGAAGCTGCCAGTGGCAGACAAGTCTGTATAACTCACCTTTCTAACTAGCTCTTACCTTCCATTAGTTTCCTGATATATTTACCTTCCACAATTGCTGCCCTAGAAACTCAAGGTCCTTTTCCTTTGTCTTGTCAATTCTTTAAAAATTTATTGTTGTTCTGGGCAGTGCCCATAGCTCAGTGGGTAGGGCTCTGACCACATACACCAGAGGTGGCAGGTTCGAACCCGGCCTAGGCCTGCCAAACAACAACAGCTACAACACCGAAATAGCTGGGCATTGTGGTGGGCACCTGTAGTTCCATATACTTGGGAGGCTGAGGCAAAAGAATCGTTGATGCCTAAGAGTTTGAGGTTTCTGTGAGCTGTGATGCTACAGCACTCTCCCGTGGGCAACATGAGACTCTTTCTCAAAAAAAAAAAAAAAAAAAAAAAAAGAAATTATTGCATTTTTTGAGATGCTATATAAGCCCAAGTTCTAAGCACCCCTTTGCGTTCCTCATCTGAGTGTCTCTTTCTGTGTGTGTGTGATACACACGTCAGTAAACTCTGGTTTCTCCTGTTAATGTGTGTTTTGTCAGCCTAATTGACAGGGCCCGGCTGAAGAATCTAGGAGGATATAGGGAAATTTTTTTTCCTCTCCTGCAAACACTAAGAGCTGACTCTCTTGAAAAACTGCTTCCTCTATGGATGGCTCCAATTAGTAGCCAACAGCCTCAAAACAAGTCTCACCTCCCTTTTTGAGGTGCACAGGAAGCCCCCAGATCATCAGCCACCACTCTGGGCTGCACAACCCCTCCGTGGTATTTTATTCCTTTTCTAGTCCTTTCATTTTCAACTCGGTGATTGATGGGCAGAGGCCCAACGGTCTGTCATTCTCGAGAGGAGAAAGCTGGAACTGGGGGTCCCGGAAGACACAGCAGAATTCTCCCCGGTGACTTTGGCCGCAGCCAGCTGGCTATAGCTGGAAACAGCAATCATTTTGCCTTCGTCAGGAATCCAAGGTGCAGAACACAGCTGCGGAGCAGAGCTTGGCACAGATCCAGCCTTCCCAGGACGGCTATGGGGAGCCAACAGGGCCTGTGACCCCACATCCAGGTGTAGCTCTCTCGGCAGCCTTCCTGCCTCAGTGCAGGGGCCTTGTCGTGAGCCATTCCAGACCCTAGGCTTGGACTGTGACATGCTGGGAAACAGCACCATCCCAGTCACAGTGATGAAGAGCATCAACCAGATCCAGGTGCAAAAAGCCTTGGAATTGGAATCACATCCCAGCTTCATTCTTGCAGCCTAGACACAGCAGAACCTTTATCGCAAAGCTAATCTGCATCCCTCGCAGCTTCTCCAGGTGCTCAGAGCAGCAAAGTTTCCAGGAGGATAGATTCCAGGGTTTAGAGCCCTGGCCTGGGAGTCCTGTCACACATCACCTACTGAGACAGACAGTGAGCTGGGGCTGGAGAGAATGCAAATCTCTGAAATCAGCAGCCACACAAATACAAGACCCTAAACAGCCCAACCCATTCCCCATTCCCTTCCCTCTCCAGACGTCACAAAATGACTACAATTCTCACTTTTTTTTTTTTTCATTTATATAGTATCATCTTTTACTCTGTAAAAGGAAAGCTGTCACCTGCCTGGGGCAGACCGAGGTGCCTCCAGCTTTTGCTTCCTACAAGCCACAATTCCAAGCATGATGTTATAAATAGGGGTATTTCCCTTCTCAGTTTCCTCCATCACCTCCACCTGTGCTTAAAGGATGTTTTCTTCCAGGGAGAAGGACTCTTGCCTCTCTCCTTTCCTATTACTCTCAAGATCACGTGCTGTCCTCACTCAGGGACTCACCTGTTCAGGTGTGTTTCTGGCCCACTCAGCACTCCTGGTCTGCTGGCCTCATCTTCTCAGGGGCTGGACTCTGCCTCTGGCTGCCACTGCCCTACTTGTCAGATGCTGCTGAAACTGGCCCTCGGGAGGTTCTGGGACGGCTCCCCTCACGTTATTGGTAACCATGCAAACTAGCCAGAGTTCCTGGGTCCCTCCCTCTAGGTAAACATAGGAAGCAAAAATAACCCAGAGACAACTCAGGGAAACAAACAGAACTCAAGATGCTAGGACAGGCAGCTTCCAGCCCCTCCACTGCAGTGGTTCTCGATGTGTAGTTCCCAGACAGGAAGCATGGGCACCAGCTGGGAACTTGCTAGAAATGTGATTTTGCTGCCACCACCACCAGTCTAGGAGAAGAGGAGGTGGAGTGGTAGCAACACACTGGCGGGAACGCTGCTGCTGCTGCTGCTAATGGCTCACTTCTGTTCGGCACAGTAACTAGGCACCAGCCACTGCTCTGAGGACTTTATGCCGAGTGCAGCAGCTCACACCTGTAATCCCAGCATGTTGGAGGCCAAGGCAGGGAAGATCACTTGAGGCCAGGAGTCCAAGACCAGCCTGGGCAACACAGCAAGACCCTGTCTCTACAAAAATAAATAAATAAATAACACTAAAGACTTTAACACATTTAATCATCACAACAACCCTGTGAGGAGCTAAGTACTACTAATACTTTTGAAGTTTTACAATCGAGGAGACTGAGAAACAGAGAGGTTAAGTGACTGGGTGAAGGCTGGGTGCAGTGGCTCACACCTGCAATCCTAGAACTCTGGGAGGCTGAGGCGGGTGGATTGCCTGAGCTCAGGAGTTTGAGACCAGACTGAGCAAGAGCAAGACACTGTCCCTAAAATTTTAAAAATTAAAAATAAAATGACCAGGTGTATACGCAGAGTAAATGACAGAATAATGGGTCAAGCTGTACACACGTATGCTCCACACACCACAAACTCCACACACAAACACAAACACGTTCCTTTACCCACCATTTCACTCTTGCTTTGGTCTCCTCCACATCAGCCCCTTCCCAGAGCACAGGCTAGCTGGCCGCTCCCCCATTAGGAGGCTCATGCATATAGCACAGTAGCCAAGAGGCCACCCCGTGGGCCACCTGCTTGGGTTTGAAGCTCACTTCTACCTTCTGTGCCTCCTTCCTCAGCCCCATAGGGTGTTGGGGAAGATTAAACAGGTTGATATAGGTAAGAGCGCCTGATGCTGGTGCATACCCAATACTTGTTACCTTGTTAGCTTTGCACTTGTTTTTGGTTTTGCTTTTATTCTAGAGATGGGGTCTCTGCACTCTGCAGCCCAGGCTGGAGTGCAGAAGCCTGATCCTGGCTCACTGCAACCTCCAACTCCTGGGCTTAGGCGATTCTCCTGTCTGAGTAACTGGGACTACAGGCACATGCCCCTCTGCCCAATTACTGTTATTTCAAAGGTCTTTAATTTGTAAAGCAGGTGGGGAGAAGGAAGAAAAACATGAGAAAGAGAAGAGAGGGAAGAAAGAATTTGGAAACAAGAGCCTGAGAATGCTGTCACAACTTCTGCGGCAGGTACCCCTGGGGGCCCCTGCCCCATTCTCTCTCCTAATTGCGACACAGGAGCTCATGTGGCGCACTGTCCATGCTTGACTGTGGCAGTGTGAACCGCTCTGTTCTGGCTGCAGGCGCGTGACTGAGGAAAGCAGATAGTGCTGACCGAGGCCCACCACCTTCCGACTCGAGAACTGCATGAGGTAAGCAGACCCCTATGTCAAAGCACAGTGACTCTGGTGTCTTTGCTGCTGTGGAGAGGAAAAGAAGGGTGGTGTTGACTAGATTTAGTGCCCTGCATACTCGGGGGGCAAGGACAAAAAGAAAATGACCACTAGTAAATAACAGGAAGTCTGTGTCTAAACCCTTAAGAACATTTAGTAGCCACTTGGACGAAATGTGAGACTGTATTTTACTAAGATAATTGTTGCTGTTATTAGAAATGGATAACACAGCAAAAATAACCATCAGAAGATGCCAAGGTTATGGGTCAAGAAGAATCAGACCGGAAGAAAAAGGAAGGCTGTGATGTGAAATTTGGTGTTAGCTTAATTAGGGGAGAAATTCTTACTAGTGGAAAGGAGCTAGCACTCGGGCTCTATCCCATACTGGCCTCCCTCACTTTGAGAATAACCCAGTCCACAGCCCAACAATTCTGGCATCAGATCCAAGGAGATAAAGCTCTGGTTTCAGATGAGCCACCAGATAGCTGACCTGATGTGATTTTCTCCTCCATTCAGTCAAGGTCCTTGGTAGTCACACATTCCTGCTCTACAAAATCAGCAGGGAATTTGGGTGGCTCTGAGACACAGTTTCTGTGCTGTTTCAGCTGTGTACTATGTAAAATCTGTGCAGCTTGTGAGAAACCACAAAGTGGAGATGGAAGGGTTTACCTTTTCTCTGTATTGGATAAATGACAATATATAGTGTAGTCTTTAAGACTGTGTTTTTAACCAATTTCATAATGAGACATAAATATAAAACATCAAAATGACAGAAAAATCAAATTAACTTCTTAACCCATCATGTAACAAATCTGAATAATCTCTGCTTAGCTTTATGGTTGCGTGGGCTCTTATTTAAAAAACACACCTAGGGGCGGAGACAAGATGGCTGACTGAGGCCAGCTTTCCACAGGGGCTCCGTCCAGAAGGTGAGTTAAAGGACAGAAATTTAGCAAGTAACCTGGTGGATTAGAGCTGCACCAAGAGAGAAGGTTGAAGAACGCACATCAAACCTGCTGAGGTGAGCTGTAACCCCAAGGATAAAAACAAAAGGTACAAATTCATCACCAAGTGGACGGGAGTCCCCTTCCCCATGAGAATGGCTCAGAGTACCCCATAAACAAATGAGCAGAGTTCAAAATTCCTCCCATTATACTCCACGGGAGAGACCCTCTAAAACCTGGACCTACTTCCCCTACTAGGGTGCCATGCCGCTCTCCTGCCAGGCATAAAAATGTGTAAAACTGTATATATTCTCTACCTGCAATTCTGAGCTCCCAGCACTCCCCTTCACTCTCACTCTGAGGTCTGGAGGCTTATCCCATAGGAGTCCAGATTCATGGGTGTTTTCTTGAGAGGTGTGGACAGGGCATGGACTACTGCTGGCCAGTGCTGACTCTGCAGCACTGGAGTGAGGAGAGGACAGTCAGCTGAGAGGGAACTAGGCCAGAGCAGTGGTGCCTCGAGGTGCACAGCAGCAGCCATTTTTGAAAGTAATAGGGCTCACCCCTGGACATTCTGGAGTCACACCCCCTGTCTCTCTAGGCAACCAGAGGAGGCTGGGCATCTTCTCAGGTGGCAACCATTGGCTGAACTGATCTGGGATGGAAACACAGGTCCCATGAGTAAAGGGTTTGCCTGAAGTGGTACTGGACTGAGTGGAGCAGGGGGACTAGAAAACAAATGTGCAGTGCCAGCAGAATCCCAGGGTGGGGCTTAACCAGAGGACTGCTTTACTGAGCCTAAGATGCATCCGGCCCTCAGGGGATCATCAGCCTAGACAAAGGAGGGCAGAAAGCTAGAACTGACAGCTAACTGTGCTGCGAATACAAACCTGCCCCAGCAAAACAGGGCCTGAGGTGCAGGCTCTGTGAACTCAAAACAGCTTCTCTTCTGCAGGGGAATTTAGCTGGGACAGAAACAAATTCCACAAACTTGTTCTGTTCTGTAAGTAACATTAATCATGAGCAGGGCTGGAACTGAGTGAACAGCCCATTCTCCATCAAGTGCCTAAGCTTGTCAGGCCTCACCTTCCCCTGCCGGATAGTGGCAGACAGCAGTGGCCTGGCTGAGGAGACATAGATTTACTTGTGATTCAGGCAGGTACAAACCCATGGAGTATCTGCTCATTGAAGCCAACTGGGTCACAGCCCTGTGGGGTTATCAGTGACTGGATGTGACAGAGGTGCAAGGTGGGGAAGGAGGTTTCAACCTTCCCAGACTAATCTATTTGCTGGGTGGGTCCTCCTGACCTTATGGAGCACTGGAGCAAGACATATTTGAGTTGTCATCAGATGCCTGCTATTGAGTTGCCAGAGACCTTTTAAATTCTCCCGCCTGAAACAGGTGCTAACTGAGATAATTGACTTGGACCTTTTGAACTGAGCCAGTTGCCCTAGGACTATCCAAGTGGTGCCCTGGGTGTGTGGTTGTAGGAAGGTTTGATTTTCCTTTTCCAATTGTTACCTGTGGGGGTCAGGGTGACTTAATGGGTGGTATTTCTCCACAGTTGAGACTTCAACTGAGAGTAACAGGGTCGGACAGAGACCAACTGAAAATAAGACAGAGCCACTTAGCCCCACCACACCAAGCAGGCCCCCAGTTTCTCAGGCCATAGCACTATATTAGTCCTCAGCAAAGCTCCAGGGGAAAATGTACAAACACCAGTCCCAGCTTTTGGGCAAATGGCTGGTTAATCACTACTCATGGAGCCCCAAACCCAACTTTTCTTTATCCACTCATTTAGTCAAATGGTATAAAATAATCATGGGGTGGAATCAGCAGAAAAATTCTGGTAACATGAATAACCAGAGTAGATAACTCCCCCTCCCCCCAAGGAAAGATACAGCAGATGTAACTGAAGATTCATTCATAAACAGATAGCCGGGATGTCAGAAATTGAATTCAGAATTTGGATTGCAAACAAGATTAATAGAATGGAGGAAAAGTTGGAATTAGAAATTGGAGGAGCAATTCAAAAGTTGGAATTAGACATTTGAGGAACAATTCAAAAGTTGTCTCAAGGATTCAATGAATTTAAAGACAAAACCACCAAAGATTTTGACACATTGAAGCAATAATTTTAGCCCCCAAAGATCTGAAAAATACAGTAGAATCCCTCAGTAACAGAGTGGAGGAAGTAAAAGAAAGAATTTCTGACATTGAAGATAAAGCTTTTGAACGCTCTCAAACTCTCAAAGAGGAAGAGAAATACAGAGCAAAAACAGATTGTTCTCTCAGAGAGCTCAGGGATAATTCAAAGAAGGCTAGTATCTGCCTCATCGGAATCCCTGAAAGCGATGAAGTGTTTTTACAAGGCACAGAGGCTCTTCTCCATGAAATTATGAAAGAGAATTTTCCAGACAGGCCAAGAGATCCTGAACTTCAGATAGCAGACAGTTTCAGAACCCCAGTATGACTCAACCCGAATAAGGCATCCCCCAGGCACATCATAATTAACTTCACTAAAGTTAATGTGAAGGAGAAAATTTGGAAAGCAGCCAGACATATGAAAATGATGAAGTACAAAGGGAAGAGTATTAGAATGACTGCAGATCTCTGTGCTGAAACCTTTCAATGCAGAAGAGGGTGGTCATCAACATTTAATCTCCTAAAACAAAATAACTTTCAACCCTGTATCCTATATACAGCTTCATTTATGATGGAGAAATTAAATACCTCAATGACATTCACATGTTGAAGAAATTTTCCATAACCAAACCAGCTCTTTAGGATATTCTCAGACCTATCATCCATAATTACCAGCCCAATCCTCTACCACAAAAGTAAACTGACTCTGAAACTTTTGATGAAACTCCAACTTCCACAGTGGTGAAAAAATTAAAAATGCCCAATGGATTTTCGAAAAACTCGATACCTAAAATTTTACCAGACTTATCAATATTCTTCATTAATGTGAATGGCTTAAATTGTCCTCTAAAGAGGCACAAGCTGGCGGACTGGATACAAAAACTCAGGGCAGATATTTGCTTCATACAAGAATCACATCTTATCTTAAAAGATAAATATAGGCTCAGTGTGAAAGGATGGTCATCCATATTTCAGGCAAATAGAAATCAGAAAAAAGCAGGTGTTGCAATTCTATTTGCAGATACAATAGGTTTTAAACCAACAAAAGTAAGGAAGGATAAGAATGGACACTTCATATTTATTAAGGGTAATACTCAATATGATGGGTTTTCAATTATTAATATTTATGCACCCAATCAGAATGCACCTCAATTTATGAGAGAAACTCTAACAGACATGAGCAACTTGATTTCCTCAAGCTCCATAATAGTTGGAGATTTCAACACTCCTTTGGCAGTGTTGGTTAGATCCTCCAAGAAGAAGCTGAGCAAAGAAATTTTATTTTATTTTCTTATTTTCTTTTTTTTTTATTAAATCATAGCTGTGCACATCGATATGATCATGGGGCATCATACACTAGTTTCATAAACCGTTTGACACATTTTCATCACACGGGACTACATAGCCTTCCTGGCATTTTTTTAGTTGTTATGCCAAGACATTTACATTCTACATTTCCTAAGTTTCACATATATCCTTGCAAGATGCACCACAGGTGTGATCCCACAAGTCCCCTTCCCTCTACCTACCTCCCCCCTCCCTCCCCTTCCCCTCCCCTTCCCCCCATTCTCAGGTTGCAACTGGGTTATAGCTTTCATGTGAAAGCCCTAAACTAGTGTCATAGTAGGGGTGAGTACATTGGGTACTTTTTCTTCCATTCTTGAGATACTTTACTAAGAAGAATATTTTCCAGTTCCATCCATGTAAACATAAAAGAGGTAAAGTCTCCATCTTTCTTTAAGGCTGCATAATATTCCATG